>JAAAKG020215923.1:0-22105 GCA_010014905.2 Druon quercuslanigerum
ATAATTTTTAAGTAGACAAAGAAACCGAAAATTTAACAAAATCATTCAATTTTAAGCTAAGATTATTATATTATATTATATTATATAGTTGAAGTTTTAATTTAAAAATATAAACTGTTCACTAAAAATGTAATAGATTTATTTTACAGTAAAACAAAAGATTTAAAAAAATTAATATTTAACAAAATATTTATATTTTCAACTAAAGTAATACATTTTTTAACAAAATAGACAATCCAGTAAAAAATCGATAAATTTTAAAGTAAAAATATAAGTTTTTAATTAGGACGTATAATTTTTTATAGAAAATATGCATTTTAAACTAAAAATACCAATTTTCAACAAGAAAAAGTAATATTTAAATTTTAAGTTGCAAACATTTTTTAATTAGACAAAAAAATGGAATGTAGTACAATTTTCAGTTAAAAAAGTTTATTTAAAATAAAAATAAAAATTTCAGTAAAATAAGTACATTTCCAGCCAAAAGTTGGATTTTTAACTCAAAGAGATTAATTTTATTTAACTAGTTTTATTTTCAATTAAAAAATATAAATATTCAGCCAAAAATAAAGAAGTCGAATTTGCAGTGAAAAAAAATTTAAAAAAAAATGGTTATCCAACAAAACAGTTCTATTTTTAACCAAAGAAATAAAATTTCAAATATAAATTTATAATTTTAAATAATTAATTTTAAAGTTAAAATATGAATTTTCCAAAAGGAAGAATGATTTTCTGAATCAAAAGACGATTTTTCACATGAAAAGTCAATTTTGAACACAAAATGTAATATTTAAATTTAAAGTTTGGAAAAGATTTTATAATGAAATAAACAATCCTGTAATAAATACATAAATTTTATAATAAAAATATAAATTTTTAACCAGGACGTATAATTATTCATAAAAAATATGAAGACAAAAAATGGAATGTAGTACAATTTTCAATTGAAAAAGTTTATTTAAAATTAAAAAAAGAATTTTTAGCAAAATAGATAGAAGAAACTTACAAAAAATTATTTTCCAACAAAACAGTTATATTTTTAACCAAAGAAATAAAATTTTAAATATAAATTAGTAATTTTAAATTATCAATTTTTAAGTGAAAATATGAATTTTCAAACAGAAAGAATGATTTCCTATAGCAAAATACGACTTTTCACCTAAAAAGGTCAATTTTCAACAAAAAATTAATATTTAAATTTAAAGTTTTGAAAAATAATTTTTAAGCAGACAAAAAAAATCGAAAATTTAATAAAATAAATAACTTTTAGACTAAGATTAGTATATTATATTATATAGTTTATATGATATATTATATATATTATATATTGATATTATATATTATATAGTTTATATTATATATTTTTTATATTTGCAGTAAAATAAAAGAATTTAAAAAATGAATTTTTATCAAAATATTTATATTTTGAAAAAATAATTTGTCTTTAATAATATGATCGAGCTTCTGATACAATAAATAAGCTTGAAACTAAAAACATGAATTTTCAACCAGAAAGCATAATTTTCCACAAAAATTTCCGAATTTACAACTTAAAAATATCAATATTCAAGAAAAAATTGAATATTTAAATTTTTAGTTGAAAACAAAAATTTTTGAAACAGAAAAAAAGCAAATTTTCGGAACAGATTCAATTTCAAACAAACAGTTGTATTTATAATCAGAAACGATTAATTTTTAACAAATAAGGGGAGTTTTTAAACAAGATAAATTTTTTAGACAAAAAAGAAAAGAAATCACCCAAGTGTCTGGAATTTTTAAATCGAAAAGATAATTTTTCTATAAAGCAGTTAAATTTTAATTACGAAAATCTAAATTTTGCATAAGAAAGTTACTTTTTAATTAATTTTAATTAATTGTAATAATATAATAATAAATAAAATAATAATTAATGATAAATTAATTTATTTATATTTAATCTGAAGGCATAATTTTCTTCCAAGAGTTATGAGTGCACAACTAAAAAATATCAATATTCAACCAAAAATTGAATATTTAAATTATTAGTTAAAAACAAAAATTTTTCAAACGGAAATAAATTTTCGAAACAGATAACAAACTGTTCTATTTGTAATCAGAAACAATAGATTTTTAACAAATGAGGGGAATTTTTAAACATAAAGATTTTTCAGTCAAAAAAGAAAAAAAAATTACCCGAATTTCTTGAATTTTTAAGTCGAAAAGATAAATTTTCTATGGAGCAGTTAAATTTTAATAAGGAAAATCGAAATTTTATATAAGAAATTTAATTTATAAACAAATAGTTGAATTTTCATACCAAAAAGACGAATTTTGAACCAAAAAGGATGAATTGTTAACAAAATTTTTAAAGTTAAAAAAAAAATATATAAATTTTTTACGTAATCATAAAATTTCTAATTTGAAAAGATGAACTCTAAAAAAAAACTTATTGAGTTCTATTATTAAAAAGGGTTATAAAATCGTTTCCCAAATAAAATTCTTGAATAATTGATGCAAAATAACATTCCACAATTCAAAAAATATTTCTTTCGCTTAAATTATAATATAAACATGGTTATTATCATAAATATTTAATTGTTAAAAATATTTAATAATTTAAAATATTGATGAAACTAAAACAGAAAAATTCTATTAAAAACCGGTTGAAAAAATATTCGTTACGAATATTTTCCCTATTTTTTTGAAAATCTGGTCAGTTTTTGAAAACAATTTTTTGAAAACAATTTCACTTATTATTTTTTTTAAAATTGTTATAAAATCATTCTCAGTATTTTTGAGTGAAAATACAAATTTCCTGCAACTTTCAGTTTTTTCTAGGGTAAACCGTTTGGAATTTACAGCTATAAAAATAAAAAAAAAATTTAACAAAATAAATATGTTGTACGACAGAATTCACTTCTGAGAAAAATAACAAAATGTACATTTTCTAGATCGAGGCTTCCCTTGAAGATCCCTTAAAAGCAAATAGAAATCTTCCGATTGAATGAAAACTTCTCTCCGAGAATTTTTGTTTAAAAAAAAACGATTTTGAAGAGGAAATCACCTGGACTCTTTATTTTTTAATAAAAAATCAATAACGTTAAATAAATAGTTGTTAATTTCCTTTTAAGGAAAGTTTGAAAAGAAAATTGAAATTGACGAAAAAATCGAAATTAAAAAAAAAACGCGTTAAGCACGTTGAACAAAATTTCAGCGTTGAGGCACGCTAAATATTTTTTTAGAGATGAAAATAAAATAACATTTCTTATAAATATTTTTTAAAAAATTATTAAAATGGAAAATGTAAAACATTGAAAAATTTAATAAAATAAATCCTTGCTGTCAGGTTCTTAACTCTATGGAAATAATAAGGTCATATTGTGAAATTTTAAACGTGACGATGCCAGCCTCAATTTAAAAACATTGCTTTCTGATTGTTTAAACAAAGTGAAAAAAACACAAATTTTTTTAGAATCTTCAAATTACAATCGAATTAATAATAATAAACCTAGAAATTTTAGGGAATTTTTTCGAGACCGTACTTAATTTTTTAAATTTTAAATAATAAAAATCAATAACAATGATTCTTCTTTCTCTATAAAAAAAGCTTTATATTACTATATTTTACTATTTTTGGAAAAATTCGTCTTTCATTTGGTTTGAAATTTATTATTTGAACTAAAATTAAACTATGCTCTTTTTGGTTAATAATTAATAGTTTTTAGTTAAAAATTTAAATATCTGGTTGCAAATTCTTGTGTTGAAAATTAGTTCTTTTTGCATAAAAAAATCTTCTCCATTAAAAATTCATATTTTGGCTTGAAAATTTAACATTTTCTTTGCATTTTTTTTCTATTGACAACAAAATCTTTCTTTAAAAAATAAATTATTTAGTTGAAATTCAAAACTTTCTTCGCTAAAAATTAATTTTCCTAATGAAAGACTTCATTTTAATTGGAAATTCATCTCTTTGGTTGCAAAGTGTGCTTTTTTTGAAAAATTCGTTTTTTCTTTGGCTGAAAATAATTTTTTTTAAATGTAAATTGAACTATTTTAGTTGACTATTAAAAATTTTACCAGCAAACTCATTTCTTCGATTGCCCATTAATATTTTTAACAAAAGATTTAACTATTTAATTTTTTATTGAAAAATTGTATTTTTTAGTGTGAAATGCGTATTTTTGGTAGAAATTAATCCACAATTATTAGTTTAAAAATTAATTTTCTAATCGCAAAATTTAATTTTTTTTTATTAAGTTTAAGAAATTAATTTGTTTATTAAAAAATGTTTTTTTAACTAAAACTCATCATTTTTGGTTAAAAGTTTTATTGTTTGATGCACTTTTTAAAAAATTAATTTTCTTGGTGGAAGACTCTTTATTTTAATGTAAAATTTATTTCGTTGGTTGCAAAGTGTGTTATTTGTTATTTTCTGGAAAATTCGTTTTTTCTTTAACTGAAAATTATTTTTTCATTGCAAATTAAACTATTCCAGTTGACTAACACATTTTAGTAACAAATTCATTCAATTGATTGGTCATTATTCTTTTTAACTGAAGATTTAACTATTCAATTTTTTATTAAAAAATTGTATTTTTTAGTGTAAAATGCGTATTTTTGGTAGAAATTAATCCACAATTATTAAGTTGAAAATAATTTCCTAATCTCAAAATTAAATCATTCAATTTCAGGTTAAGAAATAAATTTTTATATTTAAAAATGCTTGTTATATCTAAAACTCATCATTTTTGGTTAAAAATTTTATTATTTGGTGGAAAATTTATATATTCTAGTTTAAAATTCATCATTTTTGTTGAAGATTGATTCTTTTTAGTTAAGTATTAAACAATTTTATTGAAAATTGGTCTTTTCTGACAGAAAATTAATCTTCTTGTTTAAAAATTGATCTTCTTGATTGAAAATTAAAATTAAATTTAAATTGTGGTTGAAATATTAACTCTTTTAATATAAATTAATCTAGTGCAAATGTAGATTCATCGATTAAGTGGAAAATTCATTACTACTTCAAAATTCGTTGTTTTTTTGTGAAAAATTAATTTTTTACATGAAATTGTAACTATTCCAATTCTGGTTAAAAACTGATCTTTTTCATTTCAAGATTTAACTATTTATTTTACAATCGATTTAAAATAATAAAATTGAACTATTTGGTTCAGAATTCACGTTTTCTTTAAATCGTCTTTTTTCTAAGAAAGCTTTTTTTTTTAGTAGAAAATTATAATTTTTGATTAAAAATGTACATGCATGATGGAAAATGTAATATTTATACTTAAAAAGTTTGAATTTCAAAGCAATTTTAATTAAATTAATATAGTACCTAAATTTATTTTATCTAAACATGCACCAATTGAAAGTATAAAAAAGTAAAATAAAAATGAGAAACTGTAACTAATTTTTCTCTAATTCATTTTTTTTTTGCTTGATTTTTTTTTTTAAATTTGAAATTTAACTATTCCAGTTTAATATCCCATCATTTAAGTAACAAATTAATCTTTTTAATTGAACATTATTTTTTTTTTTTAATACAAACTTTAACTATTTATTTTGTTGGTGAAATAATTATCTTTTTTAATTGAAAATTCGTCTTTTTTGGAAGAAACTAATCTTTTTGGTTAAAAATTGATCTTCTTGGTTGAAAACTCATATTAAATTAAAAATCTGTTTAAAATTTTAATTCTTTTAATAAAAATTTATCTAAAGCAAATGTAGATGCATCAAATAGGTAGAAACTTCATGACTGTTTCAAATTTTTTTTTTTTTTTGAAAAATTATTTTTTTTTCACATAAAATTGTAACTATTCCAATTCTGGTTAAAAATTGCTCACGTTTTTTTTTAAATCCTCTCTTTTTATAAAAAAAAATACTTTTTTTGTGTCGAAAATTATGTTTCATTAAAAATGTGCATACAAGGTTAAAAATGCAATCTGTTTACTTATAAAGTTTGAATTTCGAAGCGATTTTAATTGAACTAATATAGTACCTACATTTATTTTATCTAAACATGCACAGAATTTAAAGAATAAGAAAGTAAAATGAGAATGAGAAAATGTAACTAATTTTTTTTTAATTCGTCTTTTTTGGATGAATTTTTTAAAAATTTAAAATGTAACGATTTTATTTAAATATCCTATCATTTAGGCAAAAACTTGATCTTTTTGATTAAACATAATTTTTTTTTAATACAAACTTTAACTATTTAATTTGTTGGTAAAATAATTATCTTTTTCAATTGAAAATTTGGTTTTTTTGGAAGCAATTAATATTCTTGGTTCAAAATTTAATTATTCTGGTTGAGTATTCGTTATTTTAGTTAAAAATTAATGACTTCGTTTAAAATTTTAACTAATTTTTTTAAATTAGTTTTTCCTTGGTTGAATTTTTTAAAAACTGAAAATGTGATTGAATGTATCTAATTTGGTTGAAATTTCATGGATTCGGTTAAAAATTCGTCTACTTTGTTGAAAATTTATATTCTTGGTAAAAAATTAATCTAGTGTTGTTAAAGATTTATAATTTTAGTAAGTTTGTTAAAAAATCGTATTTTTTGAAGAAAAGTAATTTTTTGTTAGAAAACTCAACTCTTTGGTTAAAAATTAATTTATATTGCTGAAACCGAATAAAAAGATCAAATAAATTTTTGTTTGAATTATTATTTAAATTCATGGACTCGAGAGACAAATTCAAGGAATTATTAATAACTTTTAATAAACATCGTTTATAATATTATTTAAGTAATTAAATAAAAATTGATGTTAATATATTCAGGAATATCTTTTAGTAAAATTTGTAAAAGCTTTATAAATTAAACATAATAATTAAATAAACAAAAAAAAATTAATTGTATAAAATTGCAAAACAGTATTCATAGTGTTTCGATTAAATAGTTTTTAAAAAATTCGAAAGATTTGAATGTCTCATTACTATTAGAAATTATATCTGGAAAAAAGCTTCGAATTAGCAGAAATTTTTTTTTTTAGAATTTGAGTAGACTCCCTGAAAATAATTTTTTTTTTATATTTTCATTATTTTTCATAGAGAATTGCAATTATTTAGCAATAAACTTGGTTTACTGAGAATGAAGTCATTACATATCAGTAGAAAATTACTAATAGGAATCGAGATATTTCAAAATTTAATAGTGGAAAACAAATAATTTCTCGATAAAATATAAAAATTTCCACGACACTTTATACAAGAATTAAAAATGTTAACAAAATATAAAACGTGCAACATACAGACATTCAATAAAAATTTTCATAGAAAATTGAAATCATTTAGCAAAATTTTTAAAAATTATTTGCCTTGTATTAGGATGAACTTAAGAGTCCAAAGAATATTATTTTATATCTGTTTTTCTTGCTTAAAATATAATTTTTTTTCTCTCTGAATCAAAATTGTTAAAACTGAAATAATTACTAATTTTCAATTTTTTTTAGGGTAATGGTAGTTGAAGTTATATAATTACATTATTGCAGTTTTTAATCGAAAATTGCAGTTATTTAAGGCAGTGTTGATTTTTAAAAATATATATTATACATATATATATTTATAACGATTATTATAAAAGTGAAAACAGCGAGTTTAAAATAATAATTGATTTTCAAATATAGTTATTTGTTTAAAAAATTATTCGCTAACAAACTGTTTTTTGAACGATTGCAGTTATACATTTTTTAAAATTACAAATCCAACTATGGCAATTTTGATTGAAAATTGATATTTTTTAATGGAAAATTTAATTATGTCATTGAAATTTCGTGTTTTTTTTTTAATCGTCTTTTCTGGTGGAAAAATAATTTTTTAGTTAAAAATTTAACTATTTGGTTAAAACTTCTTATATATTGCTAAAAATGCTATATTTGTACTTGAAAAGTTAAAATTTGGAAACGGGTTTAATTACAAAAATATAGTACCTACATTCATTTTATCTAAATATGCACTGAATTTGGATTATTAAACAAGGTAAAATAAAATTTTTTAAATGTCACTAATTTTTCTTTATTTCGTTTTCTTTTTCTTTAAAAATTATTTTTCTTCCCAAATTGAAAATTTAAATATTGCAGGGAAATATTCCAGAATATAAGTTAAAAACTGATCCGTTTTCTTAAGCATTAATTTGGGCAAATCATAAATTTAACTATTTAATTTTTGGTAGAATATTAATTTTTTTAAATTTAAAATTCGTCTTTTTTGGAAAAAGTAAATCTTTTTGGTTGGAAATTTTAATTATTCCAGTTAAATATTTATCATTTTAGTTAAAGATTTATTAAAAATGTGCCTTCGTTGAAAAGTTTTTTTTTAGTGGAAAATTAATTTCTAACTGAAAATGTAAACCTTATTTTTGGTTGAAAACTATTTTAGTATACAATTCGATTGTTAGAAAAAAATTAATTTTCTTTAAATTGAAAATTAAACTATTTGTTTGAGAATTTGTTTATTTTATTAAAAAATGTATTTTTTGCAGAAAAGTATTCTTTTTGAATTATTCACAATAATTAAATACATCAAAAATAAAAAATACAATTTTTTATGGTAAAAAAAATTGCAGAACTGTATAAAAATTTCAAGTCGATGATTTAAAAAAATTATAAATATTTGAATGTCTCATTAGTAGGAGAAAATATACCTAGAAGAAAACCTAGAATTAGCAGAAAATTTTTTTCGAGAATTTGAGTAGACTTCCTGAAAATAATTTTTGGTTTTATATTTTCATTATGTTTCATAGAGAAATGTAATTATTTACAAAATTTAATTTTCAGTAGAAGAATTATTTTTTTAAATTGAAAATTCGTCTTTTTTGGAAAATGTCAATCTTTTTGACTGGAAATTCAATTATTGCAGATAAATATTTATTATTTTAGTTTTTAAATTTACGAAAAATGTGACTTAACTTATCTAATTCAGTTCAAAGTCATGTATTTTGTTGAAAATTAGTCTGCTTTGCTGAAAATTTATATTTTTGTTAAAAAATTAATTTAGCTCTGTTAAAAATTTATAATTTAAGTAAAAAAATTTATAACTTTCGTTGAAAATTTTTTTTTAGTTGAAAATTAATTTTTCACTGAAAATGTAACCCTTATTTTTAGTTGAAAACTTTTTTAGTTTAAAATTCGATTGTTAGCGAAAATTATTTTTCTTTATATTGAAAATTCAACTATTTATTTGAAAATTTATTTATTTTGTTAAACAATGTATTTTTGATAGAAAATTATTCTTTTGGAATTATTCATAATAATAAATACATAAAAAATAACAAAAATTATTTATGGTAAAAATTTCAATTATTTCAGTTAAATATTTATCATTTTAGTTAAAAATTTACTGAAAATGTGACTTAATTTATCTAATGTAGTTCAAATTTATGTATTTTGTCGAAAATTTATCTGCTCTGTTGAAAATTTATAATTTCAGTACAAAAATTCATCACTCTCGTTGAAATGTTTTTTTTTAGTAGAAGAATAATTTCTAACTGAAAATTTAACCCTTATTTTTGGTTAAAAATTTATTTAGTTTAAAATTCGATTATTAGGCGAAAATTATTCTTTTTGAATTATTTATATTAATCAAATACGTCAAAAAATAACAAAAATTATTTATGGTAAAAAAATTGCAGAAATGTATGCATATTTCCAGTCAAAAGTTTTTAAAAAAGTTAAAAATACTTAAATGTCTTATTACTATGAGAAAATATACTTACAAAAAAGCTGGATTTGACAGAACATTTTTTCTAGAATTCGAGTAGACTTCCTGACATTAATTTTTGGTTTTATATTTTTATTATTTTTTATCGAGAATTGCAATTATTTATATAATTCAATTTTTAGTAGAGTTATTATTTTTTTAAATTTAAAATTCGTCTTTTTTGGAAAATGTCAATCTTTTTGACTGGAAATTCAATTATTGCAGTTAGATATTTATTATTTTAGTTTTAAAATTCACTGAAAATGTGACTTAATTTATCTAATTTAGTTCAAATTTACGTATTTTATCGCTTTATGCTTTCTGATTGTTTGGAAAAAGCTAAAAAATGATAATTTTTTACAATCTTTACATTACAATGCAAGAATCGACTTGTAATTAATTATTGACAAATTATATTTGTGTTGAAAAACTATTTTAGTGCTGTTAAAGACTAATAATTTTAGTAAAAAAATTCATCACTGTCGTTAAAAAGTTTTTTTAGTGGAAAATTAATTTCTAACTGAAAATGTAACCCTTACTTTCGGTTAAAATTTTTTTAGTTTAAAATTCGATTATTAGGCAAAAATTAGTTTGCTTTAAATTAAAAAGTCAACTATTTGTATCAGAATTTGTTTATTTTGTTAAAAAAATGTATTTTTGGTAGAAAATTATTCTTTTTGAATTATTCAAATTAATTAAATACATAAAAAAATAAAATTATTTATTGTAAAAAAATTCCAGAACTGAATGCATGTTTCGAGTCGATAGTTAAAAAAAATTTATAAATTTTTGAATGTCTTATTACTATGAAAAAATATACCTAGAAAAAAACCTGGAATTGGCAGAAATTTTTTTTTTCGAGAATTTCGGTAGACTCCCTGAAACTAATTTATGATTTTATAATTTCATTATTTTTCATAGAGATTTGCAATTATTTAACAAATTTAATTTTTAGTAGAATAATAATTTTTTTAAATTGAAAATTCGTCTTTTTTGGAAAATGTTAATCTTTTTGACTGGAAATTTAATTATTCCAGTTAAATATTTATCATTTTAGTTAAAAATTTACTGTTAATGTGACTTAAATCATCTAATTTAGTTCAAATTTATGTATTGTATTAAAAATTCGTCTGCTGTGTTGAAAATTTATATTTTTGTTAAAAAAATTATTGCTGTTAAAGATTCATAATATTAGTAAAAAAATTGATCACTTTCGTTGAAAAGTTTTTTTTAGTGGAAAATTAATTTATAAATCAAAATGTACCCTAATTTTTGGTTAAAAACTGTTTTAGTTTAAAATTCGATTTTTCGCGAAAATTATTTTTCTTTAAATTGAAAAATTCAACTATTTGTATCAGAATTTGTTTATTTTTAAAACAAAATGTATTTTTGGTAGAAAATTATTCTTTTTGAATTATTCATATTAGTTGAATTCATAAAAAATAAAAAATAAAATTATTTATGGTAAAAAAATTAAATAACTATGAGAAAATATATTTTAGTAGAATCCCTGAAAATAATTTTGGGTTTTATATGTTCATTATTTTTCCAAGAGAAATGCAATTATTTACCAGTAAAAATTGGTTTAGCGAAAATTAAGTAACCAAATATGAGTAGAAAATTACTGATATGATTAATTGAGGTAGTTCCAAATTTAATACTAGAAAACAACTAATTGTTTAATCAAAAAATATAAATTTCCATATAACTGTATACAATTATTTGAAATTAAAAAAATGGAAAAGTTTAAACAAAAACGTTTAATAAACTAACACGATGATCTTACATTTTTAACTCTATTGAAATTATAATAAGTTCATATTGTGAAATTTTTGACGTGACGTAGCCTATGTCAATTAAAAACATTGCTTTCTGATTGTTTGGAAAAAGCTAAAAAATGATAATTTTTTACAATCTTGACATTGCAATGGAAGAATCGACTCGTAATTAATTATACATTTTCAGGGTCTTTATGTGCTGCTTTCTCAGAGAGTTCTGTTTTCGATTTTCAGATTTTTTTTGCTTTTATAATTTCCTTCTTTTTCAAACAAAATTGCCATAAGTGTCCAAAGAATTTTATTTTATAGTTTTTTTTTTCTTGCGTAAGAAATACTTTTTTCCTCTCGAAATGAAAATTGTTGAAACTGAACTAATTACTAATTGTCCAATTTTTTTAGGTAATGATAGTTAAAGTTACATTATTACATTATTGCAGTTTTCGATCGAAAATTGCAGTAACTTAAGGCAGTGTTTATTTATAAAAATATATTGCCTGAAAGGGTGTGAATAAATAATGCAAAGATTAAAAAAAATCACTCCCCGAAAGGGAAACGGCTTAATGGTGTGATAATAATAATAATAATAACTTAAAATAATTAAGATCATTAATTTTTTTTATTTATAACGATTATTATAACATCGAAAATAAAGTTTCATGAATATTAAAGAATGTTATTAATAGTAGGTATGGGGTTTTCAACAGTTTCAAGATCAACAAAGGAAATGTATTTAATCACAAAAAATTAAAACAAAATTTATTGAAATAAAATTTATTTATTTTAGTTGAATATAAAAGCATTTAGCTCAATAAAATGTTTCTTTGATTAAAAGAAATATTTGTGCGAAATGATGCACATCACATTCTATATTTTAAAAGGCAAAATAAATCATTTTTTAATTTAATAAAATAATTATTTAGTCAAAATAGATTATTATTTGTAATGAATAATTAAACATTACTAATCAAATGAAATATTTAATTTAACTATCAAAATAAATATTTATGTAAACACGATGTTTTATTATTCTAGTGAAATACTTTATTGGTATAACTGTATCAAAGAAATATATTTTCAACTTGTTGATATTGTTTCGCAATAAATTATTTTTTTTATTTAAAGAAACCTTAATACTGTGTTCAATTATGAAGAATTTAATTGATTCAAATGCGTTCTGATCAATTCAAAGCATTGAATTATTTGAATTTATTTATTATTTTAAATTATTATATAAATACAGCCAAATATTAATTTTTTTAGATTATAAAAATATATTTATGGTCAAAATAAATATTACTGCTGAAATATAGTATTTTCATGACGATTAAAAATAGGATTTAAGTAAATAAATTTACTTGTTTGCAAACTTTTTTTCAGTGTATATATTAATATTAATATTAAACATTTTATTTTAGACTTTTTATACATTTTATATTAAAATAATAAAATTTATAATAGGTTTAATATGCACAAATATATGTGATGTCAACAACGATTTTGTTAACAATAAAAGTCTAAAGACGAATTAATTTTTTTATAGGAAGTTAAATCTAAAAAAAAGTTCGTTTTCAAAGAACAAAAATTAATTTTCGAGCATACAACATGTATTCTTTAATCTAAAATGAAAAATTAGGAAAAAGACATGAATTTTCTACTAGATAGATGTATTTTTAAAAAATTGAATAAATAAATAATCTGATAAAAAAAATTAATTTTCAGCAAAAAAAATCAGATGAAAAAATTTATTAAAACAAAAATTAAAACGTATTTAAATTCTCAATAAAAGTGGCGAGTTTTATTAATTTAATCAATTTTTAATTCAGTAGTTTAACTTTAAACCAATTAGATGGATTTTTAACCAAAAAAGATGAATTTTTATTTAAATAGTCAATTTTTCACACAAAAAGATATATTTTCTACCAAATGGAATAATTTTGAAAGAGTGCCAAAAGTTAGATATCTGAAAAAAAAATTATTCCGTCATTTTAAAAAGTGATAAAAGTTAAAATCTTACGAAAAACATTAATTAAACAATAAAATATGTCATTTAATTTTCCTAAGCTTCTTAACAATTTCTTAAAAAGGGTTCAATTTTTATCAATAAATGTTTATTTTTTCGGAGATAAAACTTCTTATATATCTCTGTTTCTGATTTTCAAACAAGTTATTGATTTTCAAATATAGTTATTTGTTAAAAAAATTATTTTTTGCAAACATTTTTTTGAAGGATTGAAACCATAAAATAATTTAGTTTTAAAATTGGTTATAGTAGAGTTGCAGAGAATGTTTTTTTCAAGAAAATAAGCCATAACTTTTCAAAATTCCCAATTCTTTCAAAAATTGGTAACAATTGATAGTAACAAAAAATTAAAATTATTATTTTTTTGACTAAATTAACTAAAATTATTAAATTATATGTAAGTTTAAAATAAATATAAGTAAAAAATAAAATAAATGTAATATATTATAAAAATATATAATATATATAATAAATTTATTAAATTCAAATAAAATTAATTTTTTAGCTAAAGATTTACCTATTAAATTTTTAGTTGAAAAATTAAATTTTTTAGTTAGAAATTCTTCTTTTCGGTAAAAATTAATTTTTAATTAGTCTATGAAAAAAGTCATAATTTTATTTGAAAATTCGTCTTTTTGGTTTCAAACTCAACTATTGAATTTTTTCCAAAATTGATAAAAATCGATAGCAAGAAAAAATGCAATTGAAACAAAAAACATTTTTAAAAAATGTTCTCTGTGAACATTTTTAATCTTTATCACATAAAAAAAAAGTTATTTTTTTGTAAATATCGTCACGTAAAAGAAAAAAATTACCCCGTTTTTTGCACGTTTCAATAGTAAATTATAAGAACCTAACAACTTTTATATTTGGATTTTTACAATTTTGAAAGATTTAAAATTGAAATAAACATATTTTTAATACTTATGCCGAGAATTATTTAATTTTGAAATAAATTATTTTGTGATAGTATGAATTTTAAATTCAATAAAAAGCATATCGACCTTAAACTTTACTATCAAGGCTATCAGTTTAACATTTAAAAAATTTGAAAGTTTTAAAATTAAAATCATCACATTATTTTAAAAAAATTAAGTTTTTTAACCAAATATTTAAAAATACTAGAAATAAACTGAAACGTTTATTTGAAATATTATAATTTAGTCCATAAGTTAACAAAATGCTTCTTCATTTCTCGCAGGGTTCGGAGTCTTTTCCCTTTTTTTCTACTTAAAAGGAAATAAATTTTTAATTTAAAGTTTATTTTTTTCGATTAACAAGTCTACAATAAAATTTTTAGTTATGAATTCATCTTTTTTCGTGAAACAATTTTTTACGTGGTTATAAATTTTACTATTTTGTTGATCATCTTCTTAGTTTGAAAATGCAACTCTTTTTGTTAAAAATTGATCTTTTCAGGCTAAAAATGAAAATTTTATGTTTAAAAACTAATTTGTTTTTGTTAAAACTAAATTCTTTTAGTTAGAAATTTACATGTTTGGGTTGGAAATTTAATTGTGTTGTAAAAAAATCTCCTTTTGGCTTAAGAAACTATTTCAAGGCTGTCTGTTTTAAATTTTGCCATTTTGGAATTTTCAAAAGTGAATGTTTCACTACATTTTCCTTATTTTTCGGCATTTTGAAAACAAATAAAATAGAAAAGAAAAAAATGCAAAGAAATTTATTTTCGAGATTCCAGAGATCATTTTCATTGACATAATTCGCCATCTATTTTTCAAATAAAAAATCCAATTGTGACAAATTATTGTCTTCTATTATAATAATAATAATTATATGATTCAGAATGTTAAATCGAATCATGTTTCTAAAACTAAGAGATGCTTTAATTTTTTTGTTTCAGGTGAGTCCAATACAAATTTAATTTTTCGAAAGTTTCGAAGAATGTGAGTATAAAATTATCACAAATTTTTGCGTGACAATTTTCAGGTGGTTTTAATTACTTTTTCTTGTAAGTTTAATTAGAATTTCAGATGAGAAAAACCAGTATCTTTGGTAAGAATTATTTAACGCTTTTTCATGAAAAATGATTTTTTAAATGAAAATTTATCTTTTCTATTTTTGGTTAGAAAGGTATCGCTTTTAGTTAAAAGTTACAGCTATGTATTTTAAAATTGATCTACTTTGTTTAAAAATTTTTTTATTAGAAAATTAATGGGAGGTTACACCCGCGTCTACATAATTTTTTTACACTAAATATATTGTACACAAGTACACTATTCATATTTTTCCTACACAAAACTGTTTTTACAGAAAACTTTTCCCATCCAGAATTTAATACTGTTATATTTTTTCTACACCAAATTTTTCTACACAGAATATTTCCTACACAGAGTTTAATACTTTTATTTTTTTCCTACACAAAATATTACCTACACCGAATATAATATTGTTATGTTCTTCCTATACATAATGTTTCCTACACAGAATTTGATATTGTTTAATACATTTATTTTTTCCTTCTGAAAATACATTCTACAAAGAATTAAATGGCAATATTTTATTATCAAGAGAGTCTCTAAACATGGTACAACAAAAATATTTTGTCCAATGATTTTCCAGTACAAAATGAATTCTACATAAAATATATTAAACAGTGCATAAAATATATCCTCTAGAAAAAAGAGATCCTACACAAAATAAAATTTTTGTAGGAAAAGTTTTACACTCAATGCTTGCTGTTAGAATATGCCTATGTATCATCACTTAGAATATTTGCTACATAGGAACAACAAGATTTAAATTAAAACTATAATAATTTCATTTTGTGTAGGATCTACTTTTTGTAAGCAATATATTGGCAAAAATATTGGAATTAATATTCTTATGTACAATTTTTAGAGACTATCTGGATAATAAAATATTGCTATTTGATTTTATGTAGAAAATATTTCGTCTAGGTAAAAAAAGTATCAAGCAATATTAAATTCTGTGTGAGGCGATAACTTATGACCTATTGGGGCTATGTCATTTGTTTTTTTAAGTGACTTGAAATTGCGTCTACTTCAATTGAAGTTTTGAACATTTTTTTTGTAAAATTAACAGGTTCCAAAGTACAGGAACAATCTTAAAAATTGCGTTTTTTCGCCTCCATTTAAAAAAAAATCCGGGTTCTTTGGAGTATCATAACTCTGTACTCATTGAAGGTAGGACGTTTTTTCTGCATTCAAATTTTTCATAATTTCCTCTAGTTTAATTTTGGTGTTAAAAATTTTTTCCTACAATTTAATGAAGCGGGTCAATCTATGCAAACACGATTTTTAACACTTTTTTCAAAAATATCACTGGGAAGCATTTTAATCAGGTATTTAAAAATTTTTTTAAATATAAAAATTTTTGTTTTTTAACAGTTATCTTTATCTTTATCATAAAATCAGTAAAGATGATTGATTTCAATTATTAACAATGTTAACAAAAGTATTTTCTCTTAATTTCACATTTTAAATTTAAATTTTATTTCATTTTTTTACACACTTCTTAAATGAATGACTGTAATTAAATAAATATTATATATGTACCATATATATATATAACTAAACTATTTGTCATAAGGACAACCGCAGGATTTCGCTGGGATCGGGTGCTAATCTCAAAATTTGCACTCGATCCCAGCGAAATCGCTGGGATATATATATATATATATATATATATTTATTACTATAAATCCCTATCGAAAATTATGACGTCGGAAACGACATCGGAAACTGCACCGGAAACGACGCAGGAAATATAATCGGAAATGACGCCGGAAATCACAATGTAACCGACGTCTGAAACCAAATCGGAATTTAGGATCGGACCCGACGTCGTTTTCGACTGCGGTTACGATGTGAATTTTTTTTTTAATATATACTTATTACTGTGATGGTTGCAGGGGAATATTTCTTTGAATAAATGAAATGTGCATTGATAGAAAGAAATATATTTTACAGCCAAGCAAATATTTTATATGCTCAAAAAGCTATTTCCCCACATCAAAATTTTTAATATTTGAAGCAAAAAAATATCCCATGGATCAAAAAACATATTTCTTTGACCTAAACAATGCGTTAGTGTAATAAAGTAGTTCATACTTCAATTGTAATACATATTTACCTGAATGAACAACTGCAGTTTTTTTAAACTTAAATTATTAATTTATTAATTTCATTCTAGTAATACAATAAAATATTTCCTTCTACCAAATATATAGATATTTATCTAAACACAATATATAAAACAATAATAAAAACATCATACATAACACAATATAAATAATATGATACGTTTGAACTAAATATGTATGATAAAAACAATGTTAATTACAATTTAAATTTAAAAACTGTAGTTGTGTTCATTTTATTAAATATTTATTACGATTAAAGTACGAACTAGTTTATTACACTCTCGCATTGTTTAGGTCAAAGAAATATATTCTTTAATCAGCGGGATATTTTATTGCTTCCGATTTTGTTTCCGGCGTCGTTTCTGATATCATTTCCTACGTCGTTTCTGGTGCAGTTTCCAAAGTCGTTTCCCACGTCAATTTTTTTAGTCTGAAGTATGTCAAATGAACACTATCTTTTAATTTTATAAAAAACAGTTTCAAAAGATTTTAGTTTATCTTTTAAAAACAAAATATGATGTGTCAACGAGTAAATAAATGATGTATTTTACGTAAAATAGTATCCTAAACTAATAATTATTTACTGTAGGCTTATACCTACTATGGCAATAATTACCAATTAAATTATTATATTTTTACTAATTGTTTTATTTAACTAATTAAAATTTAAAGAGAACAGGCATCTTTTTAATAGAATTTCCAGAATTACCCACAAATTTTCTTCTGAATTTTGCAAACTGGGAATAAGCGTGCTGCAAATTAGAATAATTTCCTTTTCAAGCGAAATACCGATAAAAACGAGAATAAAAGGAGAATATACACCATGATATATACAGGTTGAATATTTCCTTTCATCAAATTATAGTCGAACGAGGTGTAAGACAATCTCTTCAAGGAATTGTGACATTGACTTAACGTAAATAATATTTTCTGTGAAGATCATTCATCAGTCTCTATATAGAACCGGCTGTATTTCTCAAAACTGAATTATCTGAAGGAATCGTTTCTTTGAAAAATATATCAATACCCATACTTTGTTGCATTCGAACTCGTGGGAAACTGTGCCACCATAAATCGACGTGTAAAAATTGGTTCCTTACTTATTTCGTGTTAGAGTTAACCCTTTCGTGTCTGAAGATTCATAACATATTAGGGACCGTACTTAAATTACGGAATAGCCTTAGGGGGGGGGGGGGGTCAAGACAATTTAATTCAGCCCTTTTCGTAGAAAGTTAACCTTGTGAAATTTAAGAAATTTTTGATCAGATTAAAATCGAAATGAAAAATCCTATATATTTAACTTCCAATCATCAAATTGATGCAAACTCCTGTGAAAAACAAGAATCCAACCACCAAATTTTGACCACAACGAGCAAACAAAAAAAATTGTGATCTGAAATTTTTTTTTTAGACTAGATTTTCAGATATAAAAAAACAGAAGAAAGAAAAATGAGAAGGCAAACAACCACATTTCCTTCCTTCTCTTTTTATTTCTTTCGTCCTTTTTACATTCTCATAATTTATGATTGAGAAAGTATTAGAATTGTTGAAAATTTGACACCACAGTTTTTCAACGGATCTCCACGTTTTGAGTCTTGCTGAATCTGAAAATGAATTTTTTACGAAGTCTGTCTGTCTGTCTGTCTGGCAGTCCGTCCCTAAACAGGATAACTCTCGAAAAAGTGGAAGGATGAAATCAATCTTTGGCACACATTTTTTAGGTCTTAAAAGAAAGGAAAAGTTCGTTAATTGGCGATTTTGGATAAAAATTCAAAAAGTGAGCGTATTTTGAAAATTTTGGACACCACTTCTTTCTGAATTTAAAAATTCTATGCTAGGATATTTAAAGTATTAAGAAAGACGAAAAATTTATCCTAATTACTTTTTTCGATACAAAAAATATTCTCAGAGATATAGCATTTTCAAAATTTTTAAAGCAATCAAAAATTCAAATGATAGAAGAAGTGTTTCGGGTTTAATTTGTTTTTTCGTTGTGGTCCAAGTTTGGTTTTTTTCCGAAAATTTGTCTTTTTGATTTAAAAGTTTATCATTTTGAGAGTAAATATTGCAACAATTTCCTATAAAATTTACTTTTTGTTTTGAATTCTTATTTTGGCGTTGGAAAGTCTATCGAAATCTCTTTGTGTGAAATTTCTACTTTCCTGAACATTTTTGATTTTAATGTAAAACATTTACCTCTTTCAGTACAATTTTTAATTTTACTTGGACAAAAATGCAACTGTTTGGTTGAAAATTAATTAATCTTCTTAAAGTGTCCTGCCTTTTAGTTAGAACGTCGACTATTTATCAGAAAATTAACTTATTGTTAATAATTCTTATTTTGGTTTCGGAAACTGAACTAGATTCTTCTTTAGATACAAATTCATTTATTTGTTTTTTATTTTTATAAAATTCAACCTGCTTTAGCAGAAATTACATATTTCTTGGATACAAATGAAACTGTTTGGTTGAAAATTTAACAACTTTTTCGAATTTATACATTTTATTAAAAATTCTGATTTTTATTAATATTTTAGTATTGTAAAGACAACTCAAATATTTTCTGAGTGAAAATTGAACTTTTCTGTGATTGTTTTTGAAGGAGAAATTCATCTGGTCTAAGGTGTTTTAAATCTTTTTTATTTGTTTTAAATAAATCTGTTTTTACTACAATGATATCTTTTTGGATAGAAAATTTAATTTTTTTCTCGTAGGAACTGAATTTATGCTAAATGCAACTATTGATAGAGAATCCAACAATTTTTTTCAAAGATCATCCTTTTTAGTTAATAATTTGTCATTCTGGATTCAACATTAAATTTTCTTTGTAGAAACTTATTTCCTGTATAAATTTGTATATTATTTTACCAGAAAATTTAATTATTTTTTCCAAATTTATCTTTTTGATTTGAAAATTCGCTTGCTTAAGTAGAAATTTAATTTCTTTTTTTATGAAAGTGCAACTTTTTGGTTAAAAATTTCCCTTCCTTAGAGTATTCAACTGATTTTTTTTACACATTGCCTTGAATCACTTGGTTAAAACATAATCCTTTTTAATTGATAATTTAACTACTTGGGTGAAAGTTAAACTACATTGTTAAACAATTTTTTTGACGGAAAGTTATGTCTTTGGTTGAAAATTTAACTATTTAGTCGTAGTTTTTTTTCGTTTTAAATTAATTTTTTAACTGAAAAGGAAAGATGAAAATTCTCCTTTTTTATTGAAAAAAATCATTTTTTAGTTTGAAATTTTATATTCTTTGGGTAAACATGGATCAGTTTTTACTTGAAACCTTATATTTTGGTTTGAAAGTTAAATTTTTTTCGAGAAAATTGGTCTATTTGCTTCAAAGTTTAATAATTTAGATTAACTTTTATTTCTATCTTAAATGAAAAATCTTTCTTTTTTGGAAATTCGTATTTTTGGTTAGAAAATTCTTTCTTTCATATAAATTTTATCTTTTTTGTTAGAAAAATCCACTATGACACTTTTTGTTTGGAAGTTAACCTTTTTGGTTGACAATTCAACTATTATGTTGAAATTTTAATTATTTGGTTGAAGATTTTGAAAATGAACTTCTCGGACCTTTTTTACCCCAAATTTTTGCGCAAGCCTTTTAAAAATATAGTTCAAAGCATCAAAAACTGTCATTTTGTGATTGTAAATTGTCTTTTGTTAAAGCTCCTTCGGCTTTAACGAACACATTCTCATGATGAATCTCATATTTATTTCTGCACCTCGGGTTAGTACTGCGCTTATTTAGATATTTCAAAATAATGTACAAATTTTATTTTTCATGATTAGTTTAATATTTGTTTCTTATTTTGCATTAAATTTTATTCTTAAACACTCTGAAAAATGTAATCATTTCAATAAATTTATTATATTACCATTCATAATATATATATTAGTATTGAAACAACATTATTTGACTTTATTCTCTTTATCATTAAAAAATGCTCATTCTATCACAATCAAAATTATAATTAAACATTTTTCTGTAACTTGTGTTGTTTTTCTATAAATTTAGTTTGTTTACATTCAAAATAGATGTAATGTAGACAAAAAATTTTGTTAAATAGAATATTATCCAAATAGTTTCTGTTTTTACTTTTAATATATTTTTAAAATCAGAGTTTATAACAAACTTGTAAAAATTTTTTTTTGTCAAGCTACTTTTGCTTAAATTTTTAATGTTATTTTTTATGATCTAAAGAATATCTAGTCTCCTATTTAAAAATGATTAATAACAAATGTTTAGATCTTTGTGGGTTGAAAAACTTTAGTCTGTTAATTTTAGTTTGTATCTTTTGTCGCTTTTCGAAAAATGTAATTTTTTAATCTTGAATGTTATTTTTTACGATTGAAAGAAAATCTACGGGTCCTATCAACAATTATTCATGCCAAATTTGAAGGAGTTTTCGCTATTTTTTGAAAGAGAAAAGTTTGTATATTTTTTTCTTTAATAGCTTGTGTTGTTTTTCCAAAACTTAATTTTTTTA
>JAAAKG020215934.1:0-22104 GCA_010014905.2 Druon quercuslanigerum
GAACTTTCAACTTTCAAATCTCGTGCCGTACGAAATTACCAATCACAGCTGAAACAGATGAGACCCACACCAATCGCATGTTTTCATCTACAACCATATCTATATTAGAATCCGCGAAACCTTCAATTATCAGCTATTACGTCGCAAAGTGCTATAATTATTAATCTTCGTACACTTACATTCACGGAAAAGACAAGCAAAATCCCACCCCTCAACATCAGCGATGAAGTGAAAGAAGCAAACAAGATTTAGAAGAATTGATTTAGAATTGATTCTGAATTCAATTCAAAATCTAAGGTTAAATATGAGTTGGGCTTTGATGATTTTTACAGATGGAGAAAATAAAACAGAAGAATGTATGGTCAGTGATCATCGTCATTATCAAAAAATCATTCACTATATAGAACGTTCCCGCATCATTTCAGTAAAAGGTTCTCGGACGCTCACATTTCAGTGGGCTCTATAAGCTCATAACATAAGCTACTTTTGAATAAAAGATCTTACATCACTCGTAGAGTGAGACAATTCTTTACGTGTAATATAATATATTTTTTGGAAAAATATACAAAAGACAAAAAAAATTAAGAAAAAAGTTGTTCAACCAAAAAAAAAAATTGTTGAAAGCTCTGGTATTAAAAACACATTACAAATGAAAACATTAACTCTTTGTTAAAACGATACAAGGTGCAATAAAATTTCATTTACCAAAATTTTTCGCCTAAATCATATCTACAAATTCGTTTGAACCACATAAAGCTAGGGTGCGCAATTTTAGTTTAAATCGTAAAAAAAAGTATTGAAAATAAATAAATTAAATTGATGAAAAAGATAGAGGATATAGAGATATGGAGATAGAGTCAAAGATAGAGGGTCGAAATTTAGAGAGCAAGACCGTTTTTCTACAGGATCGAACGGTCCTTCCAATTTTTTTTCGACATAGTCAAAAGACTCATATCTTATATCCAGTCCGACTTTTATGAGAACATCAGACTGACTATCAGGGATATCTAATGTATTCGTTTCGGAATGGCCAATACGAGCATGTCGTTTTCACTCATTTCTATCATCTACGAAGGAGCAGATAAGCCATAGCGTATGGCCAGTTGCTTGATTTTTGTGCGTCAATCATGCGCGTCAAAATTTATAGGGTATCACTAATTGACTTTAATAAGTATAACGGACTTGTAGGCCGTGTGGTGCTGTTATACGTAAAAAAAAGTTTTTCCCCACCATTCCAGTGTAAAGGGATTACTGCTGTTGAAGATTCACTTAACCGATCTTATCCAATAAGTACCTGTTTTAAATACGTAATTGTAATTTTAATATTCATTATAATCAATGTCACATTTGACACATTTAATTATAATTTTTTTTTGGAGGTTAATATCAATTTGAAGTAGAGTATCATTATTTCATTAGGTTAAACTCGAATTCTATGTATTATTTTTAAATTCAATATTTATTTTTCAGTTCCAACATCCTTCCATTCCCGATATTCATACCAGGACACATGGGTGGGCAAGGATTATTGCATCAGATTTTCGAATCGAAGTGACCACGTCAACTGTGTGAGATAATCGAATCGACCATCCGAAACGATCAAGTCGAATGTTTGAGAATATCATATCGACCATCCGAGATTTCCAAATCGACCCTTCACAATGATCGGATCATCCAGCTTAAGATGACTGAGGCGACGGTCCGCGCGAATCGAGTCAACTCCCTGAGATTGTCGATTTGGACCTCTTGTTTTAGCCTTCTAGTAATAGTCCTATAGTCGACTCTCCAATATGGTCTGTCGGCACAATTATATGAGAGCACATATATGTGTCATATTTCATAGAAAACCTGTGGATTTCAAATAGCTACTTATTGTGAATCCTGAAGAAATTATTTGTGTTTCGTATTTTGCTTGTAACATTGTAAATAATTTTATTTATACTTTATCCTGCTGGGAATTATTTTATTGAGATCTAGCATTGATTTACGACCTGTTTAAGCAAATATGAAAGTCTTAAAAGAAATAGTATCACTCAAAAGTTAGACAAAAAGTTAAAACTTTGTTATAAATGACAACTTTTGGTTTAGGCGGAGTGAAATATCCGCGCCGGACTGAGCGCCGGAGGAGTGGGCACAGACCGATTTAGGATCATTTCTGATGAAGGAACGAGTTATTAGCTGCTGAATAGTTACTCCTGATATTGAATTATGTAATATTTCCTCTATAATAATCAATCTGAATGGCTCCCTAAGGCTGAAGCTTTTCAAGTAATTATCGATACAGGCGTCGCTTCATGCAACAAGGTGTGGCGAATAGACGCTTTCTCACCCTAAAGAGCCTCGAGTGGTCGAATTAACTAATAACGTGTTGCACGAGTAACGAATCAATATATAACCAATAGTATCCGGATATGCTTATACTTGTTTATTCGTGACATAAAAAAATTACCGATAAAGATTAGGACCACAAATTATAAAAAGGGTGCAATAACTTTCTACTATCAGATTCTTTTGAAACCAAAGCTATTACAAAATTTAAAAAAATATTCTAAACCTAAAAAGATGCAAACAATCAAACTGATTAAATATTATTTTTTATAAATGCAGTTTCTTCTCCTTTTTGTGGGTCTTTTCAAAAAGCTGCAAACATTTAGATTATTGATTTATTATTTTATTGCTTGGATGCTGCATTCCGATGGGAAAATCTACTACTCTTCTATTCCATGAAATAGTTTTTTCCGTATAATATACCGTCAAATGGGATAATTTCGGACATGTGAAGTAAATTTGGACATTCCTAAATTGATAGCTCAAATTACTTAAGGGGATTTTAACCAGAATCTAGAACTACTTGAAGCTTTAACTGGTTCTAGATTCTGGTTAAAACCAGTTCTAAAAGTAGTAGTTCTACAAGCAGCAGAATCTCTCAGCGAGAAAATACGTTGATTTTTTCTGGAAATTAGGTAATAGATATTTTTCCGATTTAAAAAACCTTCTTTCTTTTAAATTTTATATAGCTTTTTACTTAGTTCAAATGTTCCCATTTTATTTTTGAATTGTGGTGATTTTTACAATCCTCTTTTCAAATCCATGTTCTAAATTTAAAAAAGTTTAAAGTGAACAAAAGGGCGATGATTTATTTGAAACCATCAAAAGTTGATATTTACAAAAAACTCACGCTTATATTTTTTTCTAATTGTTTGTTGAATGTGCTCTTATAGAAGGTTCTATAAGTTCTTTAAAGTTCTGAACTTAAAAATATAATTTAAAATTAATTGATAAATTTTTTATTCCATTTCTTGTACCAACTGCTATATAATTTCCATTTTAAAATTTCAGGGCCATTAAAAAAAGTTGCACACTTTAGTTGAGAAAAAATTAGAGACTCATAGAAAGAGAAAAATTGAAATAAAGAATATTCAATAATCAAAAAATAAAACTAACTAAAAACGAATTTTGAAGAATTTTTAAATATAAAGAAACACATTATAAAAATCTAGAACTTTTGTATTGGATATTATTTCCCATTTTTAAATTCAATTTAAGTTGCAATGCATAACAAATTAAAAAATCGACAGTGTTTAAGATAATATTCCATTTCGAAGACAAAAATTAAATTCAAATTGATTTACATTCAGAAATTAATTAAATCAATAATTTTCTCCAAGCACAATGACTCCGTCTTTTTACAATATTTCTATTTCAAATTTTAAACTTGTCCTCTTGCAATAGATTCGAATGAGACAAATTTATAGTTTAGATTTACTTTAAACTTGAAATATGGTTTATTTAAAAGTTCCACTCAAATCTTTTTTATTTGTATTTTTATTAATTAGAAAGGATATTGAATTTTAACCTATTTTAAAATAAAATACAATTTAACTTTATCCTTCTTATATATCACTCGGAAAAATTATAAATAGTTTATGCATAGAGGAAAAAATTATATATAAAATTCAAACATTGTTAACAATTTTTTGATCATATATAATTACAGTGGTTTGCAATTTTCTAGATATGAAAACTTATACCTGCAAATTTTTTGCTATCTTTCGTTGCCAGCAAGTAAAATACGATAAATCAATTTTATGAAAAAAATGATCCTGGCTAAAAAAATAGCTTAGCTCTAATGAAACTCACTAAATGTCTTCCTTATAGAATATATCATCCTTATCAATCAATCAATCCTTATCATGGATTTCGAAAGAAGATTAAAAAAAGTAACTAGGAATAGAGAAGAAAATTTGAACTTTTAAATGATATAAAAAGCAATTTAATTTTAAACAAACAACTTGCATTTTTTAATAAATATAATAATTAAAATACTCGTAACTTAGTCGATTTTTTCAACTCGAAAATTGGTATCTTCTAACTTCCTCTAATAAACAACATACATGTTTGAACAAATTTAATATACATTTTAAGTATCCATAAGTAAAGCTTCCTAGATGCCCCTTTCTTATTTTAATGAAACTAAAGCATGATGAAGAGGGTTGAAAATAAGCGATACATGTTTTTTCAACAGAGAGGAAAAAACACATGCAGTTTTTTTCATTGGGTTTCTAATATAATTCAGTTTAACTGAAATCGAAAAGGGACACCGCGAGAGTTTTTCTTTTCAATGTCCTTATTTTCAAGACAAATAAATTTGATTAAATTTCGAATTTGAATTAAGAAAATAAATCATATTATTTCTGAAAATTTACTTACTTGGTTGTAAAGAGCTTTCATTCGACTTGCCATTCTGAATAGGTTTCTTCAGACTTTTTTTAGAGTAAATTCGATCTCAATTTTGCCAAGTAGCTTCTAAATACTCGACGGCGGTTTTCCTATTACTTCGATTACCCACCACAAGGACTCTTTGACCAACTTGTGTCTCTTTTTTATATATATTTAATATACTACCATGTAATATAATATAATATAGTCTTTTCTGTGGTTCCTTAAGTCAACAGCTTATTCGATATCACATCTAGTCGACGAGTATCTATGATCTCCTCTCGCGCCGGAAAATCGGCGCGAATCGACAACAGGTTTCTGAAGACTCTGGCCAACGAATAATCGGTAGATCTGTATCCCATTTATGAGACTTATGGGCTTTCTCTGTATGGAGTGTTATCATGTTATCATGTAATTTCTCTTACTCCAGAACTGATTACTATTCAGAGTATAAAAAATCAAAAGAGGACTCGGAATGCCTTTCCTTGTTATTTGGATAATCTTCTTTTCTTTTATGGAGAAATCTTTTGATGCCTCTCCTTTCAAACGAAACCTTTTATTTCCGTAGAAGTACTTTCAGACTCCCCAGAGAATCTGAAATTATAATAGGAAAGAGCATTAAAATCTAAATAAGAATTATTTCAAATGATATGAATTTTTGAAGTCCCTCTATTTAATGATTCAGTTTTTACAAGCTAATTTAAACAGATTCTACTTTGATCCTTAGGTACGATATTAAATTGAAAAGTTCCATTTTTGATAGTGTGCATCACGGAGTCGCTGTAGACATATGGTATTTTGAATTATTCGGAAAAACACTTTAGCCATAAAAATTAATTAGGAAATGAGAAAAATATGTCTTTGAGATTGTGCTGATGAAATTTCCAAGAATCTCTGATGACTTAGAATGTTTAAACTTCCATATAAATACATTTTTAGGGTAATGAGGAAAAAACAGTATTTGACACTGAATAGCTGAAATAATAAATGTAGTTGTTTAAGAATATAGAGCACATAATTCCTCTTTGATTATTTTCAAGTGAGAGAAGTTTATAGTCTAAATAATTTTAAATCTCAGGAATCTTTATTTGGAAGGCGTTAATCTTGAAATCAATCAAAAATGAAGGCTTTACATTAAGAACTATATAATCTAAATATGAAATTATTCATTTTTTAATTATTCAGATTTCACAGCTGAAAGTAATCTCAAAGTCGAAACAGGGAAAATAGGGTGACTTTTTGCGTAAACAGGGGATTAAATTTTATTAAAAAAGTTAATATAGATACAATATTAAAATGTATATGCAACACTTTAAATTTCTGAGGTTTCAAATAGAAATAAATTGCATTTTAAACCAAAAGAAAGAAACTTTCAACCCAAAAGTGAACTTTTAACGAAAAACTGGAGCCTACAGGATGGAAAGTCAAATCGCGCCCTACACGCGCGGCTCGCTTCGCTCGCAAGTTTGAGCGTGCCTAGGGCGCGCGTCTGTTGAATGTCGCGCTTTGCGCTAGGATACTTATTATTTGCATTTGGAATGCTTGAATGAAACCTTATCAAAAAGTTCTCTTTTAGATCGCAGTATTTATATACGCCAAAACTCTGTAGGCTTTAAGGTACACATTCTTATCGTGACACTCGCGCTGCGCGCTCGATTTTTGACAGACATTGGTAAATGCATATTTTCTGAACCACCTTAAAATAAATAAAAAAATTGCAATCCTTTTTTCAGAAATTCTTCTCTATCTAGCGTTGTTATACTAAAAATATGATTTTCGCTTTCATATTATTTTTTAAGGCTAAAGCAAAATGTTCTACAAGTCTTCTTTTAGATTTTTTACGTATCTCGTGTCTTTTCGCGAAATATTGGAACTTACGTTTTTCTGCATATTACTTACGATAAATAAAAAACAAAATTACGAATCCTATTGGACAAAGGTTTAAAGACATTTTGCAGGATTTTTGAAAAGCTATATTTTCTCTGTCAGACTTTTTTTTGTAGGTTGCCTCTTTGGCCGTTCTAATACATTCTCAATCATTAATGATGAGATTGTTATAAATAATTACATATTTGTATCTCTTTTTTTGCGAATAACTTTTTTTATCAATTTTGTTTTCGTACCTTTTGTCGTTTTTCTACAAATTTTTCTTTTTTTTTTTTAATACCATTTTTGTGATTAAAACCAAAACAACGTCTCCTATCGAAAAGTAATTCACTATAAATTTGTAGCTCTTTTTCGGGCAAACAATTTTTGTTCAATTTTTTTGTTTCGTAACTTTTGTCATTTTTCCACAAATTTTTATTTTTTTTATTTTCAAAGTTATTTTTCACAAATAAAACAAAAAGTACGCGTCCTATCAAGAAGTGATGTAATAACGAATTTTTAGATCTTTTTAGTGTCACAATATTTGTTAATTCATCTTTTTTTGTATCCTCCATATTTTTACTAAAAAATTGAATTTTTAATTTTTCATTATTTTTTGTGTGATCAAAATTTGAATTTTCGATTTTTCATGAAAATCCAAGTAGTTGTTATGATATTTTGGAAGGGCTATCAAAAAGCAATGTTTTTCTTCTCTTGACTTTTCTTCATATGAATATTCTTATTATCGAAAAAAGTCATTTGATAAATTGTTCGTCTTTTCAAATACAATAAATATTCGTACATAGAATTTTCAAACTCACAAAAGAGTGGTCTCAAAAATTTTCAAAATGCGTTCACATTTTGATTTTTATCGAAAATGTATATTAAAAAACTCTTCCTGTTTTTAACCAAACAATTGAGTTTTCATGCAAAAGGCGTATTTATTAGAAGACAGCTAAATTTTCAACAAAAATATTGATTTTCAACCAATAAAGCTTTATTTTTGCCCCAAAAAGATGAATTTTCTACCGTAACATGAACTTTCAATCCAAAGGATGAATTTTCTATCCTAACAGGCGAATATCCAGAAAACAGGAAAAAGAAGGGAAATTCTTAAAGAGGAAAAAAGTGGAATAAGGCACAGAGAATGTGAAGACTGTAATTGAACTTTTAATTTATCGATTCTAAACGTTTTCAAGTTGAAAATGTGCAACTAAAATGGTTAGATTTCAAACGCTATTAATCTGAATTAAAATGTTTGAATTTTTTAATCTAATTTTGAATTTCAATTTTAAAAGTTTTATCG
The DNA here is from genome assembly GCA_010014905.2 of Druon quercuslanigerum. Lineage (NCBI taxonomy): Eukaryota > Metazoa > Arthropoda > Insecta > Hymenoptera > Cynipidae > Druon > Druon quercuslanigerum. The sequence continues at coordinate 7,892 of JAAAKG020215934.1, forward strand.
GGAATAAAATTGAAATTGCTTGCACTGAACATTTTGACAAAAACGGAAAAAATAGATTAGTCAAATATTTTCTTCGCAAAGTCGCAAATAGTAGAATTTTTTCAAGAAAGTCAGAAATAGACGAATAAATCCTTTTAAAAAACCATAAATATCTCCATTTACCTCCAGTCGCTACATGTGATTTCAGTGTTTCCCGAACGGTTTATCCTCTTACGGAACTCAAATCCTGCGCTAACAAATATCCCATGTTTCCCCCGTTTCGCCTTGGTTCTTGGATTACAAATTCTCCAGTTATTCCAACGATAAATCTCTTTCAGGGACATGTATTCATGTATGTATAATAACTACAAGAAGATCTCATATGTTTAAGATGAATTACTATCTGCTGTGATGTGTATAATACAGAATTACTTGGCAGGAAATATAACAGAAATAATAAACAGGTTTTGTAAATTAAAACTTATATCGAGCTTTTCTTGGCCACGTCCATCTTAAGCTTTTTGAGTGGAGAAAAACTGCAATCGATTTTGTTGGGTCATATTCCAGATATAATTGAATCTTTCAATTTTTAAATTGAAGGTTAAATATTAACTTTCAAGAAGCTTACAAATGTCTTTTCACGCATATTCTTTAACTCTACAATATTTTCTGAAAGTTACACTGGTTGTAATTATGTAATCTCATAACTGAGATTACATAATCTCAATTATGTAATTGAGAAACCTCAAACGCGGAAAACAAATTTAAGCAAACCATATCGAAACTTATATCATAGTTTTTCCTTTGACGCGAATTTCAAAGGCTTTAAGATATAGGTAGATTCATTTTCTGTATTTCCAGTTCTTGACAATTTTCCTTGCTTAAAGCATTCGATCAAAATAAGAGAAATTTTCCATATTGAATCATTTTCGAATAAATTCTCTAAGCATAAGAGTTTTCTAATCCAATTTTTTACCTAATTCTATAATTCTCACTTCGTTAAATTTAATTATTGCAGTTGCTAAATGATAAATAATGTGGGGTCATTTTTCAAACAGGGGCCATTCTTCTTCTTCTTCGTCACAGATCATCACACAAAGCTTGAACCCCCCAGGGTGACGTCAATAATACGAGCACCCCCGCTCGTTTTAATTTAACATTTTTTATCGATTTCATTTCATAGGCACCTAAAATAAAACACATGCTACTTTAAAAAAACTTTTCTCAAAAACTGTTTAAGTTTAATCATGAACAAAGGATTTTTCAACATAGAAAGGTGATTTTTCAACAAAATAGCTAAATGTTGAACGAACCAAAAAAATTAATTTTAGATCAAACAGTTCTATTCACAATAAAATAGTTGAACTTTCAAGCCAGTGAATCAAAATTTAAACCAAATACGAGTAGTCTAATCTTTAAGCTAAAAAGATACATTTTTCATTCAAAAACTTAAATTTTGAACAGAGCAGTTGAATTTTTAAACAAAAATGATCAATATTTAATAAAATAGTCGAGCTTTCTGAGAAAATTATAGAATGTTAAATCAAAAAAGACGATTTTTGAACCAAAAACTTGAATATTCAAAAAGAAGATATGAATTTCAACAAAATCGGGGAATTTTTAAATAAACAGTTGAATTTTAACCAAAAAATTATCAGTTTTCAACAAAAAATGCAATGGTTAATTTTTTGCTTGAAACGATTTATTTCAGCCAAAAAAACAACAAAGTTTCAACAAAATAGTTAAATTTGCAATCAAATTTATGAATCTCAAAATAAAAACAAAGCATTTTTTTAAGTAGCTCAACTTTTATACAGGTAGTTGAATTTAGAATTTAGAATTTTAATTTTCTACAAAAAAGATGAATTTCTAAAGAAATACACCATTTTTCAACTAAATTGTTCAATTTTCGACCAAAAGCGACGAATTTTAATCCACATATGAAAAAGTTAAATTTTCGGTTACAAAAATTACTTTTCAATATAAAAAGAAACGAATTGTTAACAAGTTAGTTAAATTTTTAATTAATGAGATGAATATTCATCTAATAAAAAGAATAAATAACTAAGCAGTTCCACTCTTAAACAAGCAGCAAAATTTTCAATCAAAAACTTCTATTTTTACTAAATTTTTGCAGTTTCAACAAAAATCTATCAGTTTTCAACCAATAACGAAACAGTTAATTTTAATTTCATAAAATTATTTTTAACCAAAAAATAAGGAATTTTCGAATTTAATAGTTGAAAATTCAGCTAACGCAATCAATTTTAAACAAAAAATAGAATAGTTGAAGTTTTCATTTAAAAATTGTTTTCCAAACAAACGAAATATTTTTCAACAAAATAGTTCATTCTTTAACCTGAAGATATAAATCCTGATTAAAAAAATTAACTGTAGACTTTACAACTGAAAATAATTAATCTTCAACGAAAAATAGTTGTTTTTTGGTATTGGGTTCTATTAATTTCGTTCATAATAAAGAGAAAAAAAATTTTTAATTGTAAAAGTTACTTGAAAACAGAGCAAAAATAAGAATTCTATAAAAAGGGGGAACAAAGGGAAATCGAGGAAAGAGTCTGTATTTAGGTTCTTTACTTGTGAAATATAATCAATACTTTTAATTTCTCCAAGCATTTAAAAAAATTGTTGTTCTTATTTACATTTTCCATGTGTGATGTCATATTCTATGTGAACTCCTTCCGCTAGCAGCGTGGCGTAGTTTTTAAAAGACCCCATACAATTGTCATACATTGTCATACATTGTCGTACATTGTCAATCCAAATTTAAATAGTGTAATGTAGACTGCATTAAAAGAGATAGAAACTTAGCAAATAATTTATTTTAATTCAATATGGAGAATAGCGAAATCTTTCAAGAGGGCCTATTGTCTGGAAATCTATCTTAAGGTCTGACAGTCTGACTAAACTTTTGTCTCGCTTAAATGTACCATTTCCACATCTGGGATATTTTCTCGAATACCTCGAAGTAGGCTATAAAGTTAACAATCAGATGTTCGAATTCAATGATCCGTAAATAAGTGATAAGATCGAAAATCAAGAATATCTTTCAGTCTGCTTTGAACAGAGCAAAATTGGCAAGCAATAGAAACTTTTTGGATCAACAGGCAGCCTCTGTCATCTTTGACAAAAGCATGCCAAGGAAGACAAACAACGGAGATCATTGTCTTTCTTTGTGTACTGAAATTCCCTGGATGTGATAAGCATTTACGCTTTTTTAAAAGCTTTCAGATTGAAATAAACTTGAATTAAAATTGATCATCCATGTTTCGACAAGAATAATCGCAAATTTTCATTAAGAGAAGAAACAGATTGCCTAGAGTGTATATGTATAGTGTATAAACTTCGCCAGAAAAGTTTATGGCATTTTTAAACTTCCGATTTGATATCATAAATATCTTTAATGATAGTGACTAAGTTATCTAAAATTTAAAACCAGGATGTAGAAAATTATAAATTGAATCTTGTTTTTAACTTTAAGTAATTTAAATTCTAAATCTTTATATGCAGAGAAATCAGCTTGCCAACTGCCGCCAAGAACAATAGGTTTTTATATATCTTGGTGACATCATTCTTTTCTCATTTTCCTTCACAATAACATCAAGCATTTTTGTGCCTTTACGTGGGCGAGATAATTCAACTGAAATTTTATGCATAATTTGAACATTTAGATGCTCGTATTTTGACCGAACATTATGACCACCCGGGAAAATAGAGCACTATGCCGCCGGTCTTAGCATTCCAAATGTAATTTAGTACCTACAATAGGTTTGCCATCCTTGACCACAGAACTAGAGTGGCGACTTCCAAAGATGCCAACTCGTTCTTAATTTGCAACCAGAGAAACATTTCCCTTTTCTAAATATTCAAATAATTTTAGTAAAATAAAGGTAATAAAAGAAGGAACACTCTTGCCCTAGTTTTCATTTTAGAATTTTGACTCCTAAATATACATTTTAAATATCTGAAATATTTTAATAATAGATTTCTTAGAACTAGACTCCAAAATAAACAACAGGTTTCTCTAGTCTAGTCTACAAAATTCATTAGTCATATTTTAAGATATGACATTGCATTCAAATAGCGCTTTACACTCTCCAATTTTGACATATCACTTAACTGTATTGCCAGAAGTTTCATTGGTTCAAACTGCAAGAAATTGTTATGAATTTTCTAATAAAAGTGCATGTAGCATAAAATAAATGAATACCTAAATCATTTTCTATAGTGATCGTTCTAAAACTACGTCACACTGTCAGAAGCAGGGGCCTACTAAGTTTTGTGACAATGCATTTAGTGATTTTAGTTCACAATTAAAGCTTCTAAACACAGACTCCATACTCTTTCCTCTATTGCCCTCTTTTCCCTTTTCCAAGAATTCTTTTTTTTCCTGTTTTCAAGAAACTCAAATAGAACCCAATAAGAAAATCTAACTATTTTTCGCTGAAAGTTGACTTTTTTAATTGTCACCTCTACTATTACATTTTTGATAAAGAATTCATTTATTACAGCCAAAAGTTTTACTATTTGGTTAAATACTTAACTATTTTATTAAAAATTCGTTTTTTATTAGTTAAAAATAATTCTCTCAACTAAAAATTTAAGTAATCTATTTTTTGATGAAAATTGATCGTTTTTAGTTGAAAATTTAACTACTGAATTTTGCATTTTGAATTCATTTTTTGGTTGAAAAATTAACTACTTGGTTGAAAGTTGAACTACTTTTCTTTTAATTTATTTTACTGGTTGAAACGTGAAGTCTTTTGTTAAAATTTGTTTTGTTTTTTAAGAATTAATGTTTTGACTGATATCTTAACAATTATGTTTTGGTTGAAAATTGATACTTTTTAGTTGAAAATTCAACTATTAAGTTCTTCATTAATAATTCAACTTTTTTATTTCAAAATTCGAAAACTGAAATTTAACTCTTCTATTATTGATTCACAATTTCTGGTTTTCAGTCGGAAATTAAGATATTAATTTGTTTATTCAAAAAAGAACTACTTTGTTGAAAAGTAATTTTTCATTTGAAACTAAATTTTTTCAATATAAAATTTAAATATTCCATTATTGGTTGAAAGTTCAATTATTTTGTTAAAATTCGTTTGAGTTTGTTAAGAATTAATTTTTTGACAGATATCTTAACTTTTTTTTTTTGTTGAAAATTGATACTTTTTAGTTGAAAATTCAACTATTTAGTTTTTCATTGATAATTCATCTTTTTTAGTTCAAAATTCGAAAACTGACATTTAACTCTGCTATTATTTGTTCAAAATTTCTAGTTTTCAGTTAAAAATTAAAATATTAATCAGTTTATTCAGAAATTAACTGCTTTGCTGAAAATTAATTTTTTAAATTTAAAATTAAAATATTCCATTAATTCGTCTTATTTTGTTATAAAATTTATATTAATGAATAAAGTTTTAACTACTTTGTTAAAAGTTGAACTAATTGGTTAAAAATTAATTTTATTAGTAAAAGATCCATCTCCTTGGTTGAACATTTATCTATTTAGTTGAAAAATAATTTTTTGTCTTTGAAAATCAGTTATTTCAACTGCAGATTAAAGTATTCCTTTTTTGGTAAAAATTGATAGTTTGTATTTTTAAAATCAACTATTTGACTTAAAATTTAATTTTTTTTGTTCAATTTCATCTTTTTAAATTAAAATGTCTACTATTTTCGCAAAAAATTTAACTATCTAATTAAAAATAGACTCTTCTGCTGAAAATGTATATTTTTTGGTAGAAATGTTTTCTTTTTTTTTGATAATAATGTAAACGTTTCAGTAATATTTAATATGTTCCAATTAAAGATTGATCTACTTAGTCAAAAATTTAACTACTTTCTTTAATGTTCGTCTTCTTGGATAGAAAATTCGTCCTTTTATATTGAAAATGTAACTATCTTCTAAAAAATTAGTCTTTTTGGCTTGAAAACTAAACTGTTTGGTTAAAAATACAACTATTTTCTTAACTATTCGCCTTTTTAGCTTGAAAATTCAATATTTTATTTAAAATTCAGTTCTTTTAGTAGAAAATTATTCATGTTTTTTTTTAAATTCAAATATTTGTATGAAAATGCAATATCTTTCTACTTTCAATCTTAAACTTTTCATATTGAATTCAATATAGTACCTATACATTGCTCTTATTTAAATGAATTTATTTATTTCCTATTTCCCCTGCTTTGACAACATTTTTGGGTTAGAAGCCCGTTAAAATATTATGTTTGTATGTTTTATTTTAGTCGCTTATCAAATAAATTCAAAGAAAAAATTTTAACTTAAGGGGTGGTGAGGGATTATTCGTATTTGTGGCGTCACTCTGGAGGGTTCAAGTTTTGTGTAATGAACTGTGACGAAAAAAAGGAGGGTTGAGCAAAGTTTTTAAAATAGCGTGACGTAGTTTTTAAACGGCCCCCATATGTCGCTTAATAACAGCTGTTTTGATTTTGCTGTAAATGCACCTAAGTGTTTGAGTCGACGTTGTTATTTTCATGGTAATAGAACACTTTTAAAACGTTTATTTTTGAATCAATCTGCGTAGTGGAATTCGTCTGACAGAAAAACTGACTTTAAAAATCTTCCAGTATCAATGTTGTTTACAAAATTTAAGTGATGATTGAAAAATAGCAAGAAAAAATATTCGGCTCATAAAAATGTTCACAATTATTTGTTAGCTTTTACTAAAAAACATTTTAATTAAAAGAATTTTTCTCTTTTTAATTATTGTACATTAATCGAAAACACTGAAGCTTTGGCGAAATTTTTTTTATTCAGAAACGTATTTTATTATTAAACGCTATCAATTTCGTCGTAGAGAATGCGAAAGTTGAGTAATTCTTTTGAAGACTGTAATTCAGTACTTCAACTCGTTATTCCTCTTCTCTGAGTTTTATTTATTTATTCACATTATAAAAAGCGTGGTCGTAATCTTTGTTATTTTAACACATTATTCTTTTGAAGGACGATTGCATAAGTGAAAGCTTTATGCTAATTGTCAGTTCAAAATCTCTCGTAAAAAGCTACAAGGTGAACCTCTAAAAATGAGTTTTGATTCTAGAGTAGTAACAAAAATTACACGATTTGAAGTGCTGTGTTACACCAATAGAAGTAGCCTTAGTTTTCAGAAAAAGTAGCTAACAGTAGTGCAAAATATAAAAAATCATGGACAAAAACTGACGATAGCAAACATCTGCAAAGTATCATTATTAGCTTCACTGAAAGTTTTTCTGAACAAACACACGAATTGAGATATCGAGCTGAAGATTTGAGAAGTTAGACAGAAGTCACTAAAAGCAGTGCATAAATAACATAAATTTGGGAGGGGCATCAATAATGTTTAAATACTGTATTTTATGGGGAGGCGAGTAACGCTTTCATCATGTAAGATGTCTTAAAGTCTGCGGAGCACTGAAGAACAAAAGTTAAACATATCTTATTATAAGCAGCTGTTTGTCAGGGCAATATGGCGCTTACTATAGACTCTAATAAATTAAATGTAAAAAATGTTATGTTACTTTATTGATAATAATTGTAACAGTATTAGGCGTCTGTACAGTTCTCGCGCTTCGTGCTCGATCATGTATTTATCTCGCACTTCGTTCTGGATAATATATTTCCCTCGCGCTACGTGCTCGGGCTTAGTAATTCTCTCACATTTTTGTGTGCAGGCCTTTTAAAATTAAAGGTCAAAGCATCGACAACTGTAGTTTAGTGATTGTCAATTCTCTTTTATTAAAGCTCTTTCGGCTGCAACGAACACTTTTCTACATTATGTTCAACGCTATTATATCTAGTGTACATTACATTTATTTCTGTACCTCAACCTGAGATTGTTCATTTATTTCAATAAATTTATATTATTACGATTCATAATATGCATTGCTATTGAAACAGACATATTTTTTATTGTCTTCTTTCAATAATTATTGTGATAGTAGTGCGTAAATTTTTTATTAATAACAACAGGATATATATTTATTGAAATTATACATTTTTAGTATAGCTGGGAACAAAGCTTGATGCCAAATAAGGCAAAAATGAACTTTTTTTAGTTGAAAACTCTTATTATCAGTTTGAAAATTCCACTATTTTGTAGAAGATTCGTATTTGCGTTCAAAAATTTAGTAATTTAGTTTAAAAAATTGGCTATTTGTTCAAAAGTCGAACGACTTTGTTAAAAATGATTTTTTTCAGTTAACAATTTATTATTTTAGTTGAAAATTTACTTCTTTGGATGAAAATTAATATACTTGGTTAATAATTCGGTTTTTCTTCTACCTTCCAATATTGATCTATTGTTTAAATTTCTGCCTCCTACCAGGAAGTTTATTTAATTTACACATTCGAAGTACGCCTACTTCCCACTCGGTCTATTCCGGAAATTAGTTTTTTGCTTGCCAGAATTTCATTTTACGGAACCATTTCAAACCTCAGTAACCGTAAAACGTAATTAGTTAGATTAAAACATACAATAGAACCTAGAACAATTGCCTTATCCCCTTTATTTCGAGCAGAATTATTTCCTCAGAAGGATCAATTAAAGAAAACAACCCGCATTTCCAGTTCCTGAAAACTTATCCCTCTCTAAAGTACGTAAGTAATTAAAAGTTTTAAAGTCTGTTAACAATATTTTTTAAGTATTGTAGAATTATATTTAATAAGAAGTTAAACTTTATACAAGGTTTATTTGTTAAAATTGAGAATTAAATTAATTAACATTTTTTATGCGAACACTATGTGTGATTGCCAAAAAGTTAAGCATTTTAAACAATGAGATTTTCGAGAAGAAAAATGTCTAAAATACCTCAAATATGTTAAATTAACATTTTTCTAAAAAAAGATCTTCTCCTTCGTTACGCTGGGAATTGAACCATTTTCCGATTGCAGGTAGGGTGCTTTTACCACTAAGCTACTGGAGAGATCAATAGAGGAATCTTTTTTCAGAAATACAAGCTGTCTTTAGCAAGGTGTTACATTTTTGTACAAGTCAAATTTACAAGGAATCTGTATTGTCATAGAAGATAGTAACGACCGATCGATGGAGGTATCTATCGACAACCGTGAAAATGGAAATCAACACTATCGACATTTGTTAACTACTCAAATAACAGAAATTATTAACGTCTTTTCAGACTGAATGAAACTATAAATTTAAGTAAATGTAATTACAATTTTTCTGAAAAAAGATGATCTCCTTCGACTGGAACATAAGGGGGCCAACTTTTTGGTAATCAATCTTATACTATTTTACTTATTCATTTCTCTTTGATTATTTATTCTGAAACATTAGTTGATGTTAAAATTGTTATATTATGTACTTTAGAGGTTTTAAATTAATTGTTTTTAGTTTAAATTTGTAATCATTACCTGCTGTTCGTAGCAATAAATAATTATTATAGCGACAGAAATTTAGCATATAAACAGCGGTTTCTCAAAAGTGATCATAAATTTCTCAGTTATTTGCGGCGCCTGCTTGATTTTACAGTAAAGTTTTAATGACCAGTTGCAACGACTGCATTTGCAGTTAAATTGAAACTAAGTCTTACCCCATTAAGTTAGCTCACCTAGCAGTTTATTGATCCTTGATAACTTCAATTATAAAACAAATAATAATAAAAACTAATTGTAATTAATTGCTATAATTATAAAGTAATGAATTTTGATCACGACTATTTATTCGAATAGACTACATAATACATACTTTGAACAATTGGCATTATTTTTATGCCTTGAGTTTCTTCATATCTCACTTATTCAGGGAAAAGTTATAAAAGCCTTGATTACGTAAGATAATGCCCAAAATAAAATACAACTTTATGCCATTCTTTGAATTTATAACATGTTTAAAAATATATCTGTAACACATTTAAATATATATGAGGCAACAAAACTCTGCAGTGCATCGCTTTAACAATTGAAAACGTATGAAGAATTATTTAAGAATTAGAGTAAATTTTTTGTACAAGAATTTTCTTACTTTAAACCATTTTTGGACATGTTTAACAAAAATTAGCTTTATATTCTTAACGCAAAAAAATCATAACTAAAAATTTGGACTTGGATTACATTTTCTTAATTTTTCTAAAATAAAACAATTTCTACATAAATTTATATAATTATATTATATTTTTCACTCAAAAACAATTAAGGTAATCAATAATAAAAAATTAAAATTCGGAAAAACTTAATTCCGAGATACTATAAAATAGAACGGATAACCCCAAACTCTCTTTTTTAGGCATAATAACAAAAAAAATTATTCTGCTAAATAAAAATTGTATGAATGTGCACTATTTTGAGGTTAGGATTGGTTTTCAGATCTCTGCGATTCCGATGATATCGTACCGATGCTGTCGTTAGCCACTTAGAAATTATTTATAAAATAAACTTTTTTAATTTTATACAAAAAAGGTTAGTCCCGGGACATTAGTTACCATGTCTTTTTACTTGTCCCAAGTTTTCGGCCAAAAATATTGTGTTGTTTGGAAGTAAAGCTGGGGAGAAATGTAACACAGATAGCCTCAAAATACACAAACGTGAATCAAATTTAGCGAAATTACATTTTTTTAATTATTCGACAAACGAGGAGTTCCGAAACGTCCCACAGTGGGACGGGTTTTTTAAAATTAAAAATGATGAAAATTCGCATGGTCTCATCAGAGCACATATATTCAAATTGAGGCTCTATTTTTTTTATTGACACAAATTATAAAAAAAATGTTTTGACTTTCGAAGAGTACCATTTCCAATAGAATACTTAGATTCATTCCCAAATACCCAGAATAAATTAAGGAACTATTCAGTACAATTTTTCATTACCGTAGAATAAATTAAAAAATGTTTTTTATTTGTTATAAGCAAATAAGTGGATGAAATTGATTTCATATGGTTTGACGATATATGGTCGCTTGATTCTCACTGAATTTTCTCAAGTGATTAACAAAAATAATTGTTGTGGTGTAACCAAGAGGATTCGTGAATAAATAATCATTATAATAAACACATAAAGAAAACAATTTTTTATAATAACAATTCGCAATTGTTCAAACGACCGTAGTCAACAACTGCATTATTCGGATATTTTTCGTCACACAAACTCCGTTCTTTGGATGTATTTAATTGTTAATTACTGATTTTCGATGATATTTGGATAAATAATAATAACTGCCATTGTTATAAACAGTGTCATTTTTTAACCCAATTGTTATCGGCATGAACAATTTCATTATAATAATATTAATAATAATTCAATACGCACATCAGACTTTACGTCTATTTCAAAAGTAAAACTTCTGCTTCTGGATGAAGTGGTCTTTTTGGCTTGACGAACTCACTCCTCAGACTTGATAAATAAAGATCAGAAGAGAATAGGAGATAATGCAATAAGTCTGTTTTAGTGTCGATGCGACTTGACTTCCTTGTATTATTCTCTCTGCATCTCTTGTAATCTTTATTTTTGGCTTCCTGAGCCTCTTCCGATAATTTTCCGATTGGAATGACGAAGAAGTTTATTATTTTGGCTCCAGGGATCAACAATTTGTGAAGTGATGCAGGCATGAAATATCAATTGTGTTTCTGAACGAGCAGCTTGGACGTTTTAAGAGCATGTTCGTGGAATTTTTTTGTGTCAATGGCTCTACCAGATGCTAGGACTTGTAAGATTATTGTACATATTCTTCAGGATTTCTTCGTCAAAACCGGTGATTTCGGAAATAATGTTATAATTTTCGAAAAATTTTCTGGCTGTATTCCCATCGTTAGAAGAACAAGCACCTTGTTTCGGAGTATCCACTATCAAGCCAAGTCGTTCACGAATTTCTTTCTTGATATACTTTTCTGCTATTTCTAATACTTTCCGTATATTATTCATCTCGCTTGGTTTCGACCCGCAAATGATACAATTAGCAGCAGAAGAAGAATCGATAAGAACCGGTGACATGTTGGCATAGTTTTCCATCTATCATTGTCCCGATTAGTTCATGCTCCACATAATATGTTCCCGAATTCAAGTTAAATTTTCTCTTTAGATTCTTTGGCATACTCGAACATTATTGGTAAGAAACTTTTCGGTGAACAACATCGGGGGTTCTCCCAAATCATTGGAATTGACGGATCATCCAAACATTCAAGGCGGAGAGGAGCCAAAGACATCAAAAAAAGGCTTTCATCTGAATTTTCAGAATCTTCAAATCGTTGTTTATAAGGATTGAGTCTGGAAGTTCCATCAGCACCAAATTTTGATGTCATTTCAAATACCTTTTACATTCAGGTAGTTCAACATATTCAAGTTTTAACAGTCTAGCAGCAGTATGATCCAAAAGGTCTTGTAGCTGAATAGTAGCTCCTGTTTCAGTAACTTTTAAAGCAAAACTTTTTGAATAGCAATCGTTCTTTGCATCTACAATGCGGCTGTAAGGAGGTAGAATGTCCACATTTTTGTCTTATAACCGATTGCTCAAAACTTGACATTGACTTTTTGTGAGCTTCAAGCCCACGAAAACTGCGTGAGCCTCATCATCAGTGAATGAAATTAGATTTTCATTCTGCAAATCTACCGTATCAATATCCGTTGCATTATTTGAAAGACCTTTTCCGACATGATCAATCGCAGTTCTGTTGTTCAGTGTTCGTAAATTATCAAAATAGATCAATTTCACCTCCTGAAACCGACTGTTTAACTGCCTCAATTCTCATTTTTTCGTTTTATCAGAGCATTCATCAGAAACTCTTTGTTTTACTTAGAGTGGATGGGGATGTCTCAGATAAAAAAAATTTCGAATTCAACCAAGTTTTATTTTGCAAGAGAAATTTTTCATTGCGCGCCTCCTCATCATCTACACTTTTTGCCCATTTTTTCCTGAATGCTGGCATGAAATATCGAGAAAGTTTGACATGAGCTAATTCTCTTAAATTTTCAGGAAGATCGTACTTTTCCTCCAGATGATTCAATAAAACTTCTACAGTTTTAGAACTCGAGGTTATCAGGACACTGCTCAATTCCTGGTTTTTGAGTTTAAGAAACTTCATGATTGAGATATCAAAGAAAACTTTGTAATAAAAAAAATTAGAACAAAAGAAGACAAAAGAATGAAAAAGGGGAAAAACCACACACACACAAAAAAATATAAGGAAATAAAGCAAAAATTCATCAGAAGAATGTCAAGGAACTAATTGATAATTGTATTGGATGCGGGATTCAAGAAAGGTAAGAATACGATTCGATAGATTAACAAAATGTCACTGTATTCGGACTATTGTAAGTGATTGAGGGGATCTGAAATAATGTAACATGCATTAAATCGCAATCGATGTTTATTGGACAAAATGTATAGAAAAGTATTAGAGAATTTGAGTTGCGCGCTTGCTTGCCACAGCTCAAATGGTACAGTTTCCGGGTTCTCCGCTACTCGCACTCGAGCCTTCCTGCTCGGACGGGAGGAGAGCTTAAACGAAGCCAGCAATCAGACTACGAGCACGAACTGGATTTTGCCGGTTGCGTGCGAGCTTGAACTGGATTTTTCCGGTTGAGTATGAGCTTAATCTGAATTTTTTTAGACAAACTGTGTATTTGTTTATTACATTTGTTTAAATAATCAAAAGTTTTCATCCGATGATTGAAAATAATGAATGGGTATCATTAATTAGTGATCTGCAGTTAATTCTGGGTAGAAAACGCTATTAATTCCATGATGAATAGAAAATATGAGTAATTGTTAACAAAAATCGTTTCAACAATTACGAATTCTTATTATATGAGCAGATATGATAACTGAGTATCATTCACGAGCTCTATGGTGCTAATTTCATGGAAAATAACTATTATTTTCGTCACCAATAGCTGAAGCCAAAAATTGTTTTCATTTGTTTATAATAATTATTGTTTATTCATGAATCCTCACGGGTATAACACAAAAATATTTTTGTTGATCAATTGAGGGAATCCAGTGAGAATCAAGTGACCATACACCGTCAAACCATATGATACCATGTTCATCCGCTTATTTATTAATGAAAGCTTCTAATGTGTCCCCTAAAGGTTTACATTTTTCTTTCACCTTCTTCCCTATCCTTTACACGCCTCCCACACACTTACTTGGTGGTGGGAGGGGGACCTACAGTTTAAGGTGGGTTCAGAACCACCAAGAGCAACAGCCTAAAGTACTTAGAGAACCTTTTTCTCTAGAGGTACCGGTCCCACGACTTTCCGGAG
>JAAAKG020215945.1:0-22103 GCA_010014905.2 Druon quercuslanigerum
AATTTTGAAAAAAATTCGAAACAGTAAAAATATTTTTAGGAATTTAAGACGTTTTAAATGCAATAACTAAATATTTGAAAACTAGGAAATATTTTCGAAAATTTAACAAATATTTTTTTGATTCCTTCCTTTTTTTAATATTCTCAAGAATTCTATCAAAATTATATTTATATAATTTAAAAAAAATTATTAATACTTATTTTCTTGTTCTCAATTCTCCCAATTTAATTTTAACCAAAGATAAGAAATAATCGTTAATTGTCTTAATTTAAGAGTGAATACACATATCTTAAAATACCTTAGCTTTGTTACAAAGTCTATTTGATTAAAGAAATGTAACACTTAAGAGTTCGTTATCTAATAAAATTGTAATAGAAAACAATATTTTATGATTTATCATATTATTCGTTTGTAATAATCTAATAATTATATTTATTATATAGTAGAATTCTATAATAAAACTACAATATAAAAAAATTAGTTCTTCATCACTAGATTAAAAAGTGTTAAATATCCGGGACTAATAAAAAATAGTTTTTCATGTCCGAGAGAATCTTCTAGTAAATGAGAAAAATTTTTTGTTTTATTCGAATTCGATTTCAAACTTAATACTGACCTGGCCCCGATTGGGATTCCCGATCTGGTCCCAATCTGTTGAACTCTGTGGCCCATACTTGTGCCAGATCAGGCAAGACCGATTTTTTACTAAAACGCCATTTTCATGCTGTCAGATAAATAGTGCATTCAATTGGTTGCTTTTCGCGCGCAGTTTAAAATACTAGAAATATTTTTTTTCTTTATTACAAATAGTAGCATTTAAATTTATAAAAATATCGACTAAATAAAAAAAATGAATCCTAATGAAAATAAAAATAAGTTATTTGCACAGTCTGTACATAATGTGTTAAAATAACTAGAAATATATTATTTACAATTTTTCATTTTTTCTGAAACTATTTTTTCTATATTGATTTTCAGAATATTAAAAAAAGAAGCTATCCTTATAAATGATAGCTCAATTTTCTGGCGAGAAGCATAAAAAAATGTATTATCATTTATCAGGTTTTTATTTTTTTTTTAATTTTCTAAGAAGTGCTATGACAAAAAATTTTTTTGCAAGGAATAAAAATTGTGAAATAAAATATTACCGGTTATTAAACATTTTTTCCTAGTTTCAAGTTTCATTCCAGAAATTCATAAATGGCCATTTTGGATAAAATTTCAAAAAGTAAGAGCTTTTTGAAAATTCTCTGTTATTCTCTGTTGTTACAAAAAGTTTCCAGAGTTATAGGAATTTCAAACTCCAAAAAAGCAGCGAAAATGAACATTTTAAGCCAAATTACGCACGTTACAAAACAAAAATTAGGGAAAAAGTTACTGTTTGAAAATCCCAAAAAGTTTATCATATCGAATTTTTTTGAAAAATTGAAAATTCAATTTTTGGTTGCACTAAAACAATGATAAAATCAAAAATTTCAAATATAAATTTTTATAAAATTCTAAATAAAAAATCAAACTTTCTCGCAAAAATTACACAAGTTACGGGAAAAAAGTAGTTTTGGTTTTAGAAATAAAAATTACGTTAAAAGAAAAAATTGAAAATTTTGTTCCAACCATTTCTAATTGGAACTGTGATTTTATTTTTTTATTTATCGAAGGAAGTATGCAGATACTCGATAATGATTGAAGTTTAAGAAGTTTAGGAGTTTTAAGAAGTTTAAAAATTTTTTGCACCGGGACAAAAAAACATAAAAATAGAGGGCCATTTAAACTGTTTCCAATTGCCCGAAAACCGGGAAAACCGGGAAAACCGGGAAATGACGGTAATTTATTCTAGTACCGGTAATTTTACTAATTTTAGAAAATAAATTGTCCATTTTCCATTTTTATTTTTCAACGTAAATTTTTAATTTACAGGAGTCTACAGATTTTGGACAAAAAATGTATAAGTTTTTTAAGAATTGGAAAAGGCTTCAAAGGAATAAAAACATTTTTTTAGATTGGTTCTTAAAATTAAAATGATTTTTCATTATCAAAAATTATTTAAAGGGCGCATCATTTAAAAAAATATTTACAAGTCATGAAAAACTTTTACTAATATTTTTAAATCGACAAAAAATTTGAACAATTCTTAGTTCTATTTTTTGGCTGCAAATTCTACCATTAGTCTTTTTATTTGAGATTATTCATCTTTCTAGACTGAAAATTCAACTATTTGTAACTCAAATCATGTTAAAACATATTAAGAGATTATAAAAAACTTGTAATAATAATTTAAAATATTTCAAACAACATTTAGACTTTTAAGACATTGAAACAATATTTGGAACCTTTTTAAGCATATCTTAACTATTTTAAATTAAAATAAGTCAGCTGCTAATGTACAAAATTTTTAATTAAAAAAATTTAATCATTAAGGTTTTATTATTTCCAGTTTAAATTTGGTTCAAATACTATAATTTAAAAAAAAGTTTGGTTTAATATTTAATTTAGATAATTTAAAATGATAAATGAAAAAATCAGGAATTTTTTTCCTTAGTTGAAACGGCCACCCTGAATTTGAATGCATAACATTGCGCAATATACTCGAGTGCGGACTGTGCCTATCCGCTAAGCTGGTGGTATTTTTCAGACAAAAAGGCAAGAGTTTCAACCGTCGCTCGCCTCGCGAGCTGAGAACCTGCGCGGGCCAGCATTTCTAGAAATTACTAAACTGCGAGTTACTAAACCGAGAGTTGGGTGTATAGGGAAAAAAACGGAAAAGTAAAAATACCAATTAAAGCAAGTAAGCGTGAAATCAAAATGGAAGAACAGAAGAAAATGCAAATCGTGTAATAATAATATATTTACCAATTGAATGGAGGAAAATGGATAAACCGAGTAATAGAGTTACAGTGGCGATCTTCATTTTCTGTTGACTGTTTAACTGCGGAATAAATTTTTGATGAGATAATTCCATTTATATAATGGGAGGCTGTGAATATACCACGTAGCTAATTTATGTTTTTCAATCCCCCTCCTAAGCCCCCCAGCAAAAAAATTTATATTTGTTGGTATATTCAGTGACTACTAGTCTCTAGTTTTATTTCGCCGTTTACCTATTATTTCACAATTTAAACAAAGATTCGAGCGAAACAGATTTTTAGTAGTTTAACGTTATCTCTGCCAAGATTTTAAGTCCTGTACATATTTGTAAGAAAAATTATTGGAGGGTGGGTGTCTAGTAGAACTGTATTACCATGCTAGAGGGGGGGGGGGCGGTCTAAACATATTTTTTATTCTCAACCCATAAATTTAAACGAATTCCGTTTTTATCCGAATGGTCATTTGAAGGCATTCGAGTGCATTGATTGTATTCAATAAATTCGTTTAGGAATGAATTAAATGGCATTCGATTTATTTGGTAATTCAACGGAATTGGGCAGCATTGGTTTCATTATATACCTCCGATCACTGAAGGCATTGCAGGGAATTAAACTAGCAAGGTCATTTAACTGCATTGAATGGCATTGAAAAGATTTAAAAAGTGGAAATTCAAAATGATTCGAACGAAAACTTTTGAATAACAAGAAGCGCATTTGGACTAAACAGGAATTTGATTAGATTCATAGGCATTAAAGTGTCAATTTTTCTAATTCCATTTAATCTACTTCAATGCTCTTCATTTTACAGTGGTGGTTCAAATTATTCTTGTTTTTCCATTTCAATACAAAAATTGAAAAAAATGGAAAAAGCGGGGAAGGGGAACAATATGATTTCGGAAAAAATTTTTTAATAAGTCAGGTGTTATTTTAAAAGACTTTTTGGAAAACTGAGTTGTTTAAAAACATATCTAGAAATGTCTTTCAGGTGCAGATTTTTAAATTTTTTTAAAAACGAAGCATTTTCATAATTTTAATTGAAAATAGTACAATAAAGCTATAAAATATTTTTAATTTGGTTGGCGTTCTCGTTAATTATGAGTATTTGTACGCATTTGACGTACGTGAAATATAAATATGATTTTGATAACACTTGGTTTCAAGCTAAAACATATCTTCAAATATTGCGAAATTAAATAAAGTGGTTTTATCATCTTTATTTTCTTACTCAATAAATTGAGTGGCTGAAAGTAAAAACATGTGAATTTCAATCAAAAAGTAAATTTTCCACAATTCTTTAGCGCAAATAGAACAGCTATATTTTTACTGAAAAAAATTAAAATGTCCACAAAAAAAAAGAATTATTAACAAAATTGGTTAAATTTGTAACCAATTACATGAAGTAGTAAATAAAAAGATTAATTTTCTTCAAGTACATACATTTTAAACCAAATATTTGAATTTTCAATTATACAGGAGAAATGTTCAACCGGCACAGAATTTTTTAATTTTCAGTTGATGAATTTTCTGTTTTTTAATTTAATAAAATAATTAAATTTCGAAGAAAAAAATAGTATCTACGATTTTTTTCTTGATAAATATTTATAGGATACGTAGTGTTTGTTAAATAAAAGCTACTAATTTTTTATTATTGAAAAAAATTAAATTTTTGGAAAAACGACACGTGCTACGAAACGATTAATAGACAAATGTTGCGCTTCCAAAAAAGAGTGAAAACTCGTCGTCCAAATTTGTCTGGAATCATTTTTTGATGGGACTGATTTGTGACTAATAATTTTAGATAAGATTAGTACGTTTTCGTTCAATAGTTGAAAATAAGATAAAAAAAAATTAAGTTTTTGAGTAAACGTTTAACCAAAAATGATCAAAACAAATTCGTTGTAATCTCTTGTTATAAAAATATATTAAAAATAAAAAAATTTACATTTGCTTGCGAGAAAAAATAAGTTGCTGTCTGATTTGTATCAAAGTATATGAATGGATTCACTATAATAAAAAATATTGTTAACTACTATTATTCATCATCGTTACAAATAAATTATTATATAAAGCTTTTTATGAATAGCGTAATTTTTTAAAAAAGATGAATTCTTCAAAGGAGTCTATAAGAATTTTTAAACAAGTTAAATAAACTAATGAACTATTATATCTGTAAGATATAAATATGTAAAATAAATCATCTTTTATTTATTTTCTCGCTGGTCAAAAATAAATTTTACTAATTATGTTTAATCACGTAAGAAATATATTTTTAGAACTAAAATGAGTATTAGATTCCTAACAGATG
Organism: Druon quercuslanigerum; assembly: GCA_010014905.2. Lineage (NCBI taxonomy): Eukaryota > Metazoa > Arthropoda > Insecta > Hymenoptera > Cynipidae > Druon > Druon quercuslanigerum. The sequence goes on from JAAAKG020215945.1 coordinate 5,170, forward strand.
GAAGGAAGGATATTATGAAATTTTTTACAGTTTTTACTTGTTTTCAAATGTAAAAAAGTGAACTGTAGAATATTATCCATAAATTTAATTTAAAAAAGACAATAATTATATTTTTTGTAGAAAAATTTGTTGTTTCTGATATGAATAGGATTTGCTTTTGAGGCATAACAAACTTAAAGAATCTTATGTTTTCCATATAAATGACAAAGGTGAACAAATTGATAAATTATGGTTCCTTTTTTAGGAAAAAACTCATTTCTGGCATTCTAAAACTTCTGTTTGTTAATTTACATATTGTATGAATTTTTTTAACGAGAAAAAATGTTAAATAGATACAATATTTTGTAGTGAAATGAGCTTAATAAACAATTACGATGCATATGCGGTGAGAAAGGAATTTCCTCTGCAAAACAGATAAGAATTTTTTATTTGTTAAATTAAGTTATTTGTGACAAAGCTACAAATTATGATTTATTTATAACAATGGTAAATAATACTTGTTAAAATTATTTTTTACTTTAGTGAATCCGTTCAGATACTTTGGTACAAATCAGACAGAAAAATATTTCATCTCGCAAGCATATGTTTGGTTAAACAACTTCTGTCATTTCATATGTTTGTATCTTCTGACGTTTTTCCAAAAAATAATTCTTTGTATTTTTAAGCTTGTTTTTAACGATTAAAACAACAACTGCTCATTTGGTCAAAAAAATTATCTTATGAAACTTGTAGTTCTGTTTCGAGTGAACAACTTTTGTTTTTTTTCTTAGCTTTTTTGGTTCTGCCAAAAATTAAAATTTTGCTCCCAGTATTCTTGGTGCTTTTTGCGGGTCTAGCTTTTGATGGCATGGCCAATGTAGTAAGACGTTGGTCACAGTACTGGTTCCGGTCCTATGTTTTATCCTATACACTTACCGCACCGTATCTTGCCAGCTGGTCCGCTTTCTCGTTGCCCTTAATCACTGTATGACCAGGGACCCATATGAGAGCCACTTTGTTTTTTTCTGCAAGTTGGTTCAATGCCTTTTTGCATTCCTAAACCAGTTCTGATGTTATATCTGGTTTTCGTACTGCAGTGTGTGTCGCTTGGCTGTCCGAACAGATCGTAATTTGTCTTCTAGCAACGTTCGCAGCCTGTCCTGCATCGTCTTAAGTTTTGCCCGTAGCCACCAGACCATGGCCGCATGAAGAAGCCTCGGTTTAAGGACAGCAAAGTAGAGCTAAGTAAGAATTTTAGGCAAGTCTGAAAACGTCAGACTACCACAACAAAAAACAGGCGCGACAACTTTCGGCATCTTGTTATTCCTCGTAAAAATTACCATTCTGGTCTTTTCCGGATTTACCGGGAGCCCTAAGCTATCGTACCAAAGATCTACAATGCGCAGCTCCAAACTTGTAAGGGCCATTAACGTTTCCAGATGAGCCGCCTTAACAAGAATTATAAAGTCATCCTCATATCTATGAGTAGAATAACCCTCCATATTAAGCCTACGAAGGAGGCCATCCACTACCATGCACCAAAGGAAGGGCGACGGGACGACCACCTGTGGGCACCCTCGTGGCGCTACTCCTTTAACTAAGTCTTCACCCTATCTGACTTCGAGTCTCCTTCAGCGTAGCATGCTTCCTATCCAGCCTACCAGCTGGTTCTGGTGCAGTCTTACTGAAGGCACCCTCTATATCCAAAAACGTTCCCACAGCATACCCTTGTCGTTTCTGCTGAGAAGCCTGACTGAAAAGCATGCTGGACTCTGTGCAGCGGTGAGGCCAAAAGTATCTTATCCCTGATATATCTCTCGACCAGCCTCCCCAACGTCTTTAAAATAAAAGATGTTAGGCTGATTGGTCTGACATCTTTTATAACAGTGTAGCCCTCCTTACCAGGTTTGGGAATAAAGGCGACTCTGCCGTCCTTCCATATCAAAGGCACATGTTTTAAAACGATTCTTGCCCTATTTAACATTGTCAGTGGAGGGATGAAAAATTCCAGGCCTTTATGTAAAAGCGTTGGGTAGATGCCATCCACCCCTGGTGATTTTAAGGGGCAGGAGGACCCTGGGGCCCATTTCACCTTCTTGCTGTCTACGACCTTTTTGGCGAAATTTCAATCGGCGCTCCTTAACTCTTGACCACAGCCTTTCTCTTCTATGTCGATTTGGAATCGCTGAGAACCCGGAAAGTGAGCTTCTATCAGATGGTTCAGCGGTGCTTCTTTTTCTTTGACAAACTCGCTATTTTCGAGCCTTCTTAGTCCGAGGCGAGTTTCCAGGTTTTTGGTTAAGATCTTTTGGAGACTCGCTGTTTCCGGGATATCTTTCGATTCATCACAGATGGCCTTTCGGTCTTTCTGGTTATGCTTCCATATATTTTTATTCTATTAACAATGGGACGTCTTATAGATGTCCCAGTCTGAAGGCAATTTGGTTCCATTAGCCCTATAGCAGAGCGCTCTTGTCTTTTTGCGGAGTTTTTCCAGGGGCGCATTCCACCATTCTGATCCTTTTCTAGACTTAATTGTGCTTATAGAGCAATTTTTTTTATTGCGAAGTAGTCAGATCTTTTCGCAAAACATCCGCGTCGTGCTCTAAATCATCAGTGCTGCCATAGTTTGTGGAGAATTCCACTACCCTTCCTCTGAGTTCCTCTTCATATGAGTGCTAAAGTATGTCCGAGAGAGACTCCTCATCAGACTCTGTCAGTGCCCACTAGGTATTCGATTAAATCTTTTCCTGTCATTTATATTTGTGCTCTTCCACACCGTATGCTGAGAATTCGCATCACGACGCGACAGCAGAGGAATTATGTTTCCCTGACAGTGCTGAATTAGAACCTTCACCTTTCTGGGAGGCAGGGATCTTTCTCCGCTTCCGCCGCTGAGACTCACCTTAATAACAGTGAGATCCCTGGAGCAGAGCTCATCAGAAAAATCATTAACAAATAGAAATTATTTTTAAGAAAGTTTTGACTCTAAATATAGGTCCAGTCACCGAACTACGTTCCTAAAACAAAAACTTTAAGAAATCCATAACGACAAAGTTAAAACCCAACAGCAACAAAAAAGGATGAGCACGTGTAGACCAGTTTCTCATACTAAATCCAAGTATTACATTCGGGACTTCGTAAAACAATAATCCAACAAACGGCAGCGACAATAAAATAATTCCTCTTAACAAAAAGGTAATCACTTAGCTTCAACTATGTGTCTTATCGCCTGGGGAATCACAACGGCAAAGATAACGACTCTTGTCACGCTCTCTGCTCGTTTCTCTCCTCGAATTCTCTTTCTAGTAGCTTAGGCGCTGATTGTCTGGAGTTGGTGCGACAAGAGGCACTCTGTCGTATCGGACATCAGTGCAGACTACATTGAGTGCTAGCTATCCCAGTTGTTCCTTACATTCTCCTTACGTGATAATTTGATCAACCAAATACAGTTTTATTCGTGGATAATTATTCTCCTTACTCTCCGGTAAGATCTATTGGCTACAACCTGGAGCCCAAATGCATCCTGCAATCTGCAAAAAATCTCCTCTGTTACCAGTAGTCCTGATAGTAATATTGCGGGCCTAGGCTAAAGGGTTCACGCTAGTCATCCTAGGGAAATAAGGATAAAAACTTTTTGAAAGATATATTGTACAGTTTCACGCCAGGTGGAAAATTTGAATTTGGAATTTTTAGAATGGTCTAGAATATTTCTCGAATCCAGTCGGCATCTCAACAAAAGTCTGCTTGAGGGGCGACGTACTTGTCAAAACCCTGATTTGCAGTCCATATGTCAGCGGGAGAATTTGTATGGCCTGAAGGTCCACAATTTACCCTCGGCGGGCATCTCTGGTTTTTTAAATGTTCGCTATAGTTCGGGTGTCCGAGATGTCCCTCGAAGTATCTCACTGTCGGCGCCTAATCGTTGCTCACATAACAAAAGAAAAAAACAAAGCAAAATCAGTCCTTAAATATACAATTTTCTTATAATTGAAGTCGCTAGTCGTGGAGTACCAAGCAGTTGACGACGCGCCCATATAAAAGCCCTCAGAATTTAATGAAAAACACTAGAAAATCAAATAAATTTAAACTTTGTGAGTTGCAAAAATATTTCAAACTCACAAGCTAAAAAACTTTAAGTACAGGTGTGGGTTTATTATCGTTCGGTTGATGAAGCGGTTTGACGGTTGCGTTCTTGCTTGGATTAGCGTAAGTGGAGACGTAAACTTCTTGCTGATGTCGCTGATTTTGAAATTAGCCCTTCGATACAGTAAGAAATATCTAAAATTGGAGAATAATAGACGCTCTCAAAGTCAACAATACGGTCAATTTAAACGATTGCAGGTGATCATCGCAGAGTAGTTTCTTTTGACATGTTTAGTGGCAATTTAAGTTTAAAAGTATATATAGCACCACACTGAAACAAATTATTAGAAAAAACGGTTTGAACTTCCTTTCACTGAGATAAAAAATTAATGCACGTAATAAATTTACTATTATTAAATAATACATCAGGACACAGGTCACAGGTCGCAGGTCAAGTTTCGTTTCGCGAGCGAAGAAAGCTATAGGCTCCACCCATCATCAATACAGATCATCACGCGATGATTTATTACCCAATACCTGAATTTTATTTCCACCTCGCTTTTCACAATTGCGGCGACACTTAATTTACGCTGATATTTAGTAGATCTGATGCACAAACTTCGCCTCATGGAATTTGAGGAATAACGGTTAAGGAAAATGATAAAATGGACAAGGAAAAATACGGGAATTTGAAAAATAAGATTTTTACCCTGCAAAGCATGTTTTTTCCTTAAGAAAAAAAAATCCATTAGTTTAGAGTCTCATATCGTATTATTTCTAAAAAATATAAGTTACGTTCAGTATTAAGGGGGGGGGGGGTTACAATATTTAGTTGCAATTTGTTACTGGGAGGGTAAGAGTCTATAATTCGTTATGTAATTTAAGTACGACTATTTCTTTAACGTTATTGTTTTACGAATAAAACAAAAAAGATAAATCCTATTTGAAAAATTCTTCACGACAAATTTGGATGAGTTTTCATAATTTTTTTAGAAGAGAAACATTTGACTATTAATTTTTTTCATAGGTTGTATCGTTTTTCTAAAAATTGATTTTTTTTACTTGTTATGTCGTTTTTAAAGACAAAACAAATACTCCTCTTCTGTTGAAAATTTAACCCATTTGGTTGAAAATTTATATATTTTGTTAAAAATTAATCATTTATTCATTAGGTTTATTTGTTTGGTTTAACCCTTAATGAATTTTGTTGAAAAGCTGTCCAGCCTGAAATCAAGTGATAACAATGAATTTTAAAATGGGCTCTTATAATCCTTAGGATTGTTAAATAAATTAAATGCAACTTGCAAATTTATTTTAAAATGATTCGAGTTCTGAATAATTTTTCCAACTAAAAAATCATGTTTAACATTTCTAATACTATGATTCAATTTTCAACAAAATAATTGATTTTTTTAACCAAATAGTAGAATTTTCAGCCTGTAAAGATTCAAACTTTGACAGATTTATTCTAAAATTTGTAAAATTCTCGGTCATCATCCAGTTAATTCGGTCCCGTGTCCACCTTGCAATTGGAAAAGGTTCAATTCAAGACAAATTTTAGAGGTTTCAATAATTTTTTTCAAGTTTCAAAAGTCTTTGCAAATTTCCCTAAGTTTTCATAAACCTTATAAACTTCGTAGATTTTTTATTTTCCGCATACTTCTTTCGATTAGCAAAAAAAAAAAGAAAATGGCAAGTAAAAGGAGAAATAGTTTAAAGAAATTTTGTAGAATTTTCATAAGCTATAATTTCTCCTTCACACTTTTTTTTCGTCTTTTGCGCCATTTGGTTCAAAAATTGAATATTGTGGTGTCAAATTTCGGATAATTCTAATAGTTTCTATAGCATAAATGATAAGTATGTAAAAAATTGTTATTAAAAATTTAATTGCAACTTGTGCTGCTTCTTCAAAAAACTAATTGGTTCACATTCTATTTTATTTTTTACGTTTTAAATGAAAAAAGCATCACAACGTAAAGTGGTTTCAAATAAATGTGTAGATATAATTTAGACGCAAAATTTTCTTAAATAAATTGTTTTGTAGCTTGTGCCGATTTTCTAAAAAGTTAAATTTTTTATTTTGAACATATTTTTTTTATTATAGCAAGAGTATATAACAAAACTTGTAGAAAATTTTTGGTTGAACAACTTCTGTGTTTTCATTTTTTTTGTCTGTTGTGTTATTTTTCCATAAATTTAACTTTATATTTTTAAGCTTAATAAATAAATAATATATATAATATAATATAATTTATATGTATGCATATAATAATAATATAATAAAGAATAAACGTAAAGATCCTTTTTGGTTGAAAATTCTTTTTCTATTCATTTATGTTGGTACCTTGTGTCGTTTTTCAAACAATTTAAAACAAAAACTAAGCGTCCTATCAAAAAATTACTAAAATTAAAAAGTTGTAGCTCTTTTTTGGGAAAACAACTTTTGCCTATTTCCACTTTTTTTATAACATTTTTCGTTTTTCCAAAAACTTAATTTCTTTATTTTTAACCTTATTTTTTACTTATAAAACAAAAACCTCGTGACATCTTTGCTGAGCTCTTTAAGGGATATAAAAAGAGAGATGCTTCCTGTTCTTAAATTTTTTGTTCTAAGTAGCATCTTCATATGTAGATATTACAAATTTTGTTCTCGTGTAGATAGTAGGGCAAGCCTAGGCACGGTTTCTTTTTATTTGGTCCAGATGTTTTGATGAAATCCGGTATTTTAATCTCAAATGATTGTTATGATATTTTTATGTTGCTTGTTCTAATTTTTGCAAAAATTTGCATCATTTTATTAGTGCGAGAAGGGTTATAAGTTTTCTGTTAATTATTTCAACAACAATTTCTCAGTTCAGCTTAACCACACGAAATGAGTAAGAGTACGCAATTTAGAGACACTTGTCAAGAATCGTAAATTTCTGTGATCTGTAACCATCGCAGAGGCAAAAAGCAATGAAATCGCTGATCTGTAGCAGTTAATTGAACTGCGTGCTGCCCCGCTATTTAAATATTTTGATAAAAAAACAAATAGATCTGGAACTGAGCTCAAGAATCGATTCAGATTCCGTTTTTTACAAATAAAAAAAACATTTTTTAAGACAAGCGTCATATTGCTTAAAGGAAGAGTCGCTTAATGATAAAATTAAGATTCCTATAGAAGCTGATGGTGTTTCCTTGATTCAAACTCCTTCCAGCTAATATACCTGCCACCAGGATAAGTTTTTACAAGAAAGTTTCTTCCTTCTTGTTGGGGACAAAAAAATTGCTTTTTGCTTCAATGTGAACAATGTCTGAGATTAGGGTGTCCATAATTTGTAGATACCATTGTGGAAAGCTATAAAAGAAATAAAGTGCCAAAGAGATTGCAAACGCATCGATAGCCATTAGGTTAGGATTTTTCTTCTGAAAAACATAGTTGGAGCATTTTGCATTCTTGCTGCTTGCAAAAAGATCTAGTTCTGGCTGTCCAAATGCTGGCAATCCAAATGTTGGATTTCGTTACTTGGTTTGAAGTGACGCGATTCTTCATCCGCTCTCTTATCTCTAGCTGATGGAATGTAAGTCACAAAAATCCAAGTTTCCGTCGTCTCATACCAATTCCAGATGAGCCTTGTTATATTATTCAAATTTTTAAACTGAACTCCTCCCATTCTATTTATATATGAGATGACGGTAGTGTTGTCGATGTAATGGAACACTTGACAATGGCGGCTAAAAGTTTTAATTGGTTTATGTGATTTAACTTTTCCTCACTCATTCAAAATCCGTGAGCTCTCTTTTCATTACAAAACTACTAAAAATTTTGCTTTTATGCAGGCTTTTGTGTGACCCCAACAATAATTTAGCGCGGAGCAACAAGACACTCAAATTCCTACAATTCTAGCAAACTTCCTCATTATTTATGTATTGGTTTAGACGAATTCTATAAACTTCGATTATTATTTGATTCCTCGTAGAATTTGTTAGCTGAAATATCATTCCCCTTGAGTTGCAAATAAATCCCAAGTATTAAGAAGTTTAAGCTGGAGTCATTTGACTTCTTAACAAGTCATTAGAAAGCAAAGCCAGAAAGGTATGCACGTAAACTCATACGCTGTAAAATGCTTTTAAGTTAAAAATTAATCAGAACGAACCATCATGTTTTCGCCTTAAAAACATCAGAGATAAACTGTTGTTTTTCTGTATTTTATTCCACAATAGCACCTTTTTTAGAAGTTTCTGAAGCAATGAAGAAACTTGAGGTTTTTATTCTCATTTCTAATCTCTTGGGCAGGGTCATGAATTTTGCAACAGTAAAGATTTAAAAGGAATATTGTAACTCTCGACCCATGGCAGTATAGTGGGATCTAATATGATTACTTTCCATTTAGAAAAAAAAAAATGAAAAAGTCTACCAGCTATCATATTTACTAGAGCTAGAAAATTTTTGGAGAAGGTTCCGGTTCCTTCTGTGGATGTGGATGTGGTCTGTATTTGTAATAAGGCTTTTGATTCCGATTTCTCTTAGATGTTCCATAAATCTGTTTCTGCCCGACCGACACCCCTGCACGATTCTAGGACGTGGCTTTCTGGTTTTCTCTGCTGCTTGTCTATCTGGTTTCGACTTTGGCTCCTTAATTTCTTTGTCAAAGTTTCTAATGGCTTCGCTGTCTATAGGGCGTCGTTCAGTTTTGGCCAGAAAAGAAAGCTACTAATATCCGTCGATTTCAGTGTATCCTTAAGAGATACGTTGACATTTTCCAAGAACAAACTTCTACGGACAACAGATTCGTCATGATGTAGATCAGTTTGCTTGCATCGCTGACGTACTCTATTCACTGCAATTCATGTGCAGTTCTTTCATTTTTGTCACATAAGAGTGGCAGAGCCTTGTTAATGTCTGTCAGAGCAGCTGCTATTTTCTCTTGCTTGAATCGAACAAATAACAATTTCACGGAGGCGGATGTCTTTTGATTAACTCCTTCTAAGTTTCAGAGGGTAGGCCTTGTTTGATGTCCTCCCAGAAAACTACAAAGTCAAAATTTTATTAAGGTTAGATACTTTGACGTGTTCCTAGGTTACTAGCTAAGTTATGTCTATACTCTGGTTTGTTAAATCTATGATGCGCTTGCAGGTTAGGCCTGCGATACAAAATTTGATAACGCTACCTACCAAAAGCGGCGTTCCACGGATTTTCTCGTTTTGCTCTAACTTCATCGTTTTATTTTTAAATCTAAAATTTTCTGTTTAAAAGATTAGTGTCTTTTATGATCTAGTAGGTTAAAGCTTACTTTGCAGTTATAGGTCAGAGCCTATTCTTGACTTGTAGGTTAGAGCCTACGGAGCGAGATTTAACAACAACGTCAAACAATCAAAGAGACTTATCACATTAGTTCTCCGTTTTTATAATTCAAGTCTCGCCAGGAGTAATTGGAGTAACCATACGGTCTGTCATATAATAAGTGTACTTACTTCTCTGAGCTAATGAGAAATCTGATGATCTGTTTGAAAAAGTATCCCTCCGACGCTTTCGACGTTTTGCTTGCTTTTCCGATCCCGCTTACTATTATTCCGACTTTTCTTTTTATCTTCTTGATTAGTTATCTCAAATAATCCTCTTCGCCTATCTTAAAAGTCGAAAGTTTTGGCTAAGGGTTCACTTTCAAACCCAAGAAGTTAAGTTTGAAACAAGCAAATCAATTATTAATAAAGAAAGGTAAAGTTTCAACGACGTAGTTGAATTTTTAAGCCAAAATGAATATGTTGGATCAGAGAGTTAAATTTTTAATAAACTAATTGAATTTTAAACAACATTTTTAAATTTTGAAGTGAGAGAGGTGAATCTTAACACTATATATTTTTGAACAAAGTGCACTGAAAAAAAGTTTAGTTAAGCCAAGTATTTAGTTAGTAAGATATGGTAATACTACTTTTTTAGTTCGTACAACAATTGCATTAGTTTTATTGACTATTCAGTTAGTACCAGCAACTAAGTAAATGATTGTCCAACTAAATAAAAATAGCAGTACCATATCTTAGAAACTGAATAGTTCACGCAACTAATCATTGTTTTCAGTGTAGTTAAGATTTAAACCAGGTATATTTTTTGTGTTTTTTGTCTCAGAATGGTAGTAAATAATGTCATGTTTATTGTCGAAGCAAGAATCATTTTTTCACAATTCAATTTTTAACCAAAATGGGAAAGTTATATTTTAATCAGAAAATTGGTTTGCAATAGAATAATTCAACTTTCAACCAGAGATTAATTTTTAACGAATAATGCAACAGACGATATTTCAAACAAAAAACATTATAATTTAGAAGAGAAAACATTTAGATTAAACTAGAATCAACGACTCTTTAATAAAATAGTTGAATCATCCATTGAAAAAGATTAATTTTCAACCAAAATTTTTCATCTTTAATACAAAAATATGAAAATTTTCCTAAAACATAAATCATCAAGCAAAAAAACGAATTAAAAGACAGGATTCTAATTTCTCAACAAACAAATATATCAGTTGAAATTTCAACACCAAAATTTAAATTTTCAACTAAAAGGTAATTTTCTATCAATGATAATGTTTTAATAATTATGTTGAATATTGACTTGAGCAGTACAATTTTTGACCTGAATGCTATCCTCATAACACTTTCAACATAAAATCTTACCTAAACGAAATCAAACAATTTAAACAGAAGAACCTCAATTAAAAATTTATTATCTTGAGGTTATGACTTTCGAACTAAAATGTTTACATTTTCAGTTGAAAAATAATTTTTTAACAGGTAAACAACGATCAGATGACCAGTATATATATATATATATATATATAGATAGTAGAGCGAAAGGAATAGATCCCTTTTTTTAAATATTCTAATTTTAGAAAAAAACGAGTTGAAATCCATTTTTTTTTAAATTTAGTTTTTTTGTTTTAATCACAAAACTGAAAAAACCTACAACTTTTTGTCTCAAGGGGATAAATGCGTGATAAAATTTTACATCTCGAAGTAGAATTTAAAAATTTAATTTTGAAAATTTTGCTAAGGCCCTTTAGGGGTCTTTCCACTTCAGAAAAAAAATTGTATGGGCCATCATTTGATCCGGCAGCACAATATTGTGTTACAAAAATTTGCAGAAAATATTGTTAACAGTAGCGATTAAAATCACCATACACTAAAGATTTTAATCCTTCACGGTGAGCTGCATAGATTTGTAGCTGCTTAGTTTTAAAAAAAACTTATTTGGTCATATTGATCAAGTGAAGAAATAAAAATAGTATTTTTGTAAAACAACTTTATACTAATTTAATAGTTAAATTATGTAAAATCATATAAAATTAAATATTAGATATGATTGAAGGCTAAATGAAAAGATCATCGTTGATACACTATTTTTGGGACAGTTGTATTGACTAACTGGAAATGCAGTTATTTACGGAAATTTTTTTTTAATTGTAACAAATATTTCCTGAGAAAGATGGGCTTTCATTGTTTAATTTTTTCGGTTACCATTGTCTTCAGAAATTTTTAATTTCTCCGATTTATATGATAAGAAATAAACGCACGAAACGATTCCCGTATTCTTATCTTCGTCAAAATTTCCATTCCACGTGTAAAATATTTCATAATTACTTAGCAATCACGTAATATTTATTCGTGTCCTTGGTTTCGCTATAAAGATTCGGCGATGAGTTGAACACAAGATTTGGAAATGATGATTTTGCTGGAAAAGCCTTGGACTTTCAAAATACAATTGATTTAAAGTATCGATTAAAATGACTTAAAGATAGGCATATATAACGCCATCTAAACTTTCCTCTGGTTGCTACTGATAAAAATTACAGGTTTTGTTTTAGATATTTTTGAAATAGATAGCACCAGCAGTCTACCTTTTTCATGTCTCGAATCATGAAAAAAATCACCAAAACCACCCTTACTATGTGAGATGTTGAAGATATGTTTGATTTTCGGTATTTGAAAATTGAAGGAGGTCAAACAATGATTTCTTCTTTACTGGAATGTTTCCGAACTTTTCTGAACAGTCTTACGCGGCCTATGATATAGACACTCTGGATGCTTATATTCTTACTATAATTAATTACTTTATACCAACAAAAATGGCTAATCCTTCCTCCAATGCCCCGAGGTTTGACAGTAATTTAAAACATTGTACTTTGTCCAAGAAAACTGCTCACGCAAATTAGAAACAATTTCGCAATCTGAGTGATCACTAATAATTCAAAAATCTTCAAACGCAATGTAAGAAACTTTTGGATACATGTTATCCTTTTTTGCGTATATCAAAAGTGCCATTATATCTAATCCCAAATCTTTTTAAATTACATAGGTTCTATTAGAAATAATAATAACTTGCCTAACGAAATGTTTCTTAACAACGCACACACGAACACTCATGAGGATCTAGCTGAACTTTTTTCGAAACATTAGGTCTGCTTCTAAAAAACCGATTTCTAGAGATTTCCACTTTAAGCAAACTGATGTTATACACCTCTCTAATTTAGAGATCAGTAAGAATGCATTTTTTTGCAAGCTTTTCAATTTAGATCAGAATAAAAGGACCGGACCGGATGGTGTACCCCCTCTCTATTGAAGTCGTGTCACTCCGCGCTTATTACTCTATTACACCTAAATTTCCACTTATCAGTTTCAAAGTGTTATTTCCCTCAGAAGTGAAAGAAGGGTTTAGTTGGTCCCACATTTGAATCCGGTAACTGTAAGGATCCTAAAAACCAGAGATCAATAACTATACTGAATTTCACCGCTAAAGTTTTTAAAAGTATTATTTTTGACCATCTTCATCTTGCTTCTAGTAACAGTAGTAACACCATAATAGAGGAGCAGCACGGCACAGAACCTTGAATTGGGCACTAAAGTCGACGCAGTCTATACTGATTTTCTAAAGCGTTTGATAAAGTCTACCACGGCATTCTAGCGGATAAGCTAAGAGCTCTTGGGATTACTTCTAACTTACTGTCATGGATTTCTAGCCATTTGGATCGTAGATTCAAATCAATACGTCTGAATGGTAAATTCTCTAAAGTGTTTCTCGCCTCGTCTGGTGTACGACAAGGCTCACATCTGGGACTTCTTCTGTTCCGCCCTCACGTTACCGATATCGGTACATTTATTAAATTTTGCACCCTTATCCTCTTTGCCGATAACCTCAAACTATAGAAGAAATAACTTCCTATCTAGATTTTATCGCTCTACAGAACGACCTCCATCCGTTGCAAGATTGGTGAACTCTAAATAGGATGCAGCCTAATATTTAAAAATGTGTAGTCATATCATTTTCTAGAAAAAAACACTTTCCAAAGTATAACTATCTCATGGGGGGAGGGTAGACAGGGTTAGCCGTGTTCGTCACATTCGGGTAAACCTTAACGAGAATTATCTTTTAATGTACAGGTTTCTGCCGCTGCAAACATTTCCCTTAGATCTTTGGGTTTTGTCTCTACAAATTCTTCTTAACTCAGACTCGAATGCATCCAGAAACTATTCCTTCGTTTCGCGGCTAGAGAGCTTGGCATGACTATAAACAGAAGCGACCGCGACTATGACGGGATTAGAGCGTTACTTTATATCCCCAAAATTTGTTCTGAATTTCTCTTTGCTGATTTGCGATTGCCACACAATATCGCACGAATTTAGTATTGTCAAGGATATGCCAAAAAGTGAACGCTTTAAATAAAACGTTTAACAATAGTTTTGATGTTTTCCACACTAATGTGACTGATTTCAATAATTTATCATACTTGTTTCGCTGATTTAGATTTAAGTTGGCTTTTCAATTAGCTTATAATATAATTAATTAATTTGTATTAAATGGCCTTGCCTGTGCTTTGTCCTTAATTAAATAGATTTTCCATGTAAAGATGCTTTCATACTTGGCACGTGGCCAAAATTTCATATTTCACGTGACATTCTTCATTCAAACTCGCTTCAAATTGAGTCATCGTAACGGAAACAAGAGTAAAGAGATTTGTCCAGGAATATCAAATTTTGTTTCGGATTTGATAAATTCGGTATGAAACAAATAAGACCTTCATATGATAGGATAGCCCAAATTTTATATAAATTAGGATCAAGGCTAAGCCAAGCTCAGCGATCTAGCCTGACCATCAAGGCAAGCCCGGAGCATATATAGCATTATATACTAGCTTGATCCAGGATGATCATTAGACCAAGGCTCAGTTTCTCCAGACTTTGGCCAGGCTAGATCCACGATGGAATTTCCACAAATGCAAGACAACTTAAAATATAGAGAACATTAACCGAATTAGGAGTATCCAGAACATGACTTGTTGAGCATGACACTAAGATTGAAGTATTTTAAAATAGATATATCCGAACCGTGAAGATGATATTGACCACTATATAGCTAACGATAAAGAATTTACTTCGATAGAAGAATATAATTGTACATGCCATCCTAGGAACTTGTGCACATATAAGAAGTGTCTTGTGGTTCTTGGGGTATGCTCGCTATCAATAAAGAATACATTATCCATCACGAAAAACTGACTTAGACCATAAATGAGGACAACATCATGCTGATGTCTTGCCTTCATTGGCTAGGTATTGATTATATGCAGCTCATGTCTTGTCTTCATTGACTGTATATTGACTAAGTGTTACTCATGTCTTGCCTTCACTAGTTAGATATTGAAAACATTCTGCTCATGCTTTGCCTGTATTGGTTGGTTATTGATTAGGCCTTTCTCATATCTTGCCTTCATTGGCTAGATATTTAAAATCGCCTGCTTACGTCTTGTCTTTATTAGCTGGATATTGATTAAGACCTTCTCATGTCATCCCTTCTTTAGATAGATATTGACAACATCCTGCTCATGTTTTGCCTTAACTGGCTGGATATTAACTACGTCTTGCCTATGTTTTGCCTTCATTAGCTAGGTATTTTCAAAGACCTTCTCATGCCTTGCCTTTACTGGCCATATATTGACTAACATCTGCACAATTGTTGCCTTCATTGCCTATATATTGACAACATAATGCTTATTTCTTGACTTATCTTCTGAATAGTGACTAAGTCTTGCTCATATCTTGCCTTCATTTTCTAGATATTGATAACATCCTGATCACGAATAGCCTTAATTGACTGGATATTAAATAATTCTTACTCATTATCTATTATCTTTCATTTCTTCATTATCTAGATATTGGCAATATCCTATTCATGTCTTGCCTTCATTGTCTGGATATTGACTAAGTCATGCTCATATCTTGCCTTCGTTAGCTATTCATTAATTTCCTGTCGCCCTGCGACTTAAGGTTATCATTTCCTTTGCATTTTCACGTCAGAGAACAATAAATTTCATAAGGAATTCATGTGCCAATTTATCCTTTTAATAATTAGTTGACTCCCTTTCAAGCGTCACTTATTTAAGAATTTCCTTCATACCCCATCCGCTTTTAGTGGATTTTATAAAAACTTCAAGCGACGAGCATTGGGCATATTTTTAATTGTGCGTATTTTGAACTGTGTATATTTTTCTTTGAGCTTATCAGTAACCTTAGTGAGATTATTAGTTTTTTCTTTAGTTATTATGTGAAAATAATTTAAATAATATTAGTATGATTCTGCTACTCACTTTTAAAATTCTTTTCGTGACATCGTAGCTACTTTAGTTTGACAATTTGGACGGTGTTAGTAGTATTTATTTAAATTAATTCAGAATAAACAAGGTTTGGTGAGCTAAACCCAACTTCTGTGAAGATCAAATAAAAGAAGGTTGCGAAGTCCCTGATTCATTGCTGAGTTTAGGAAATATAAATGATATGCTATATATTGTGGTATTTTAGAATTTAGCTGGAGATGTGATTTTTTCTACTAATAACAGAATCTACTAACAGAGAATCCTAACTTTTCGAAGTTAGTTTAGATTTCGAGTTCTAAAGTTCGGATTTAAGCGGATTTAATCGACAGTCATGAGACTCTGAGAATCTGTCATAAGAATCTGTTACACTGTGTTCCTTCGAATTAGGTTTAATTTCTCCATTTTTTAATATTTTTATTTTATTAATTTGGAATTTGAATTATTTGAGAATTAAAGTGGCCTCGAGCAGGGATGGCGCTCAACAAAATTATTCGAGATACGGAGCCTAGAAAATTAGTTTAAATATGAATCATTACAAAATTTTTAGAAAGCAGTGCCGAAGGTATGTGGTAATTTTTAATTATTTAATATTGATGCACACAGTTTGTTTACGATCACAAATAGTTTAGGAATATTTAAATAGACAATTCGATCATTGTATTTATTCTGCTGGTTTCGACTATGAAAAATTTAGTGTGATATGCTTTTTTGGAATGAATAACTATGGATTAGAGATGATATCCCTTGATAGAAATGACAAAGAATTTGTTATTAAAGAAATTTTAACATTTAAAATTGTTATTAAATATAAGAAAATAATTTAATTGCTAGGTACTATTTCTGAAAAGTGTTTTAAAACTCAAGTTTTTATTGCAGAACTATTTACAAATCAGTATCTATCTAGCTGCAAAACACCCGAAGCTTCCTAATGTAAATATGGTACTCAATATGATGATCATCAGTCATCGTCCTTAATACTTAAATGCTTACAGGTTACCGCTTGTTGAGAAATTTGATTTAAAACAAACTCTGAAACGGTTATTATTATTATAAAAAATTAAAATGTTGTCACTGGCTTCAGATGGTTACAGTCCAAAATGTTGAAGACATTTTTGGTTAGAATTAGATTTCCATATATTTAGAATAGTTTTTGCACGGGACTGCCCCTGTATATCATCAGTCACGGACGCATTTATATAATGCAATCAAGTGATCTGATGAGAGCTTTGTGCCACAACATATTGG
>JAAAKG020215956.1:0-22102 GCA_010014905.2 Druon quercuslanigerum
CCCTCCCTACCGAGTGAGTCACGCCTACCCCGAAAGGGAAACGGCTTAATGGTGTAATAATAATAATAATAATATATATATATATATGCATATGTATGGATGTGTATGTATGTATATGTAAATATATGTATATTTGACATTTGTTTAAATAATTAAAAATTAATTATCCAATGTTGTTACATATTCCACTAGACCAATAGTAATAATTTTTATTTAAGAAAACTTAAAAACAACCAATTCCACTTGTTTAAACAATAGAAAATTAATGAATCAATGTTACCAAATATTCCACTACACCAATAGTAATAATTTTTAAGAACAAAAAACGAATTTTTGAAGAAAAAATTTTTTTTACAAAAATGGGATTTGTTTACATAATAAAAAATTAATTAACCAATTTTTTTAAATATTCCACTACACTAATAGGAATAATTTTTATTTTTAAAAACTTCAAAGACATAAAAAGAACAAATTACATTTGTTTAAACAATTAAAAATGAATGAATCAATGTTACTAAATATTCTACTACGCCAATACTAATAATTTTTAGGGGCAAAAAAGAATTTTTGAAAAAAAAATATTTTCACACAAATGGGATTTCATTAAATGATTAAAAATTAGTTAATTAATTTTGTTAAATATTCCACTGGACCAATAGTAATAATTTTTATTTTAAAAATTATTTATTTAAACAAATTTCATTTGTTTGAACAATTAAAAATTAGTGAACCAATGGTAATGAATATTTCACTAGAATAATTGCATTTTTTTAAAAAATTGAGAATCAATAAATCAATGTTACTAAATTTTCCACTACGACAATAGTAATAACTTTTAGGGGAAAAAAAGAATTTTTGAAAAAAAATTTTGTTAAATATTCTTCTAGATCAATAGTCATAATTTTATTTAAAAAAACGTCAAAGACATAAAAACAAAGAATTACATTTGTTTGAACAATTAATAATTAATGAATTATTGGTAATAAATATTTTATTAGACCAACAGTAATAATTTTTAAGGGAAAAAATAAATTACAAAAAATTATTTAAACAAATTTCATTATTTTGAATAATTGAAAATTAATGAACCAATGATAAAAAATATAAAACTAGACAACTACCTTTTGTTTAAAAAATTTAAAATTAATAAATCAATGTTACTAAATATTCTAATAGGCCAATAGTAATAACTTTTAGGGGAAAAAAAGAATTTTTGAAAAAAAAACATTTTCAACAAATGGGATTTGCATAAATAGTTAAAAATTAATTCAACAATTTTGTTAAATATTCAACTAGATCCATAGTAATAATTTTTATTAAAAAAACGTAAAGACATAAAAACAGCAAATTACATTTGTTTAAACATTAGAAGATTAATGAATTAATGTTAATAAATATTCACTAGACCAATAGTCATAATTTTCAAGGGAAAAAACGAATTTTCAAAAAAAAATTATTTAAAGAAATTAAATTTGTTTAAAAAATTACACAATAATGAACCAATCTGAATAAATATTCCACTAGACTAATAGTAATATTTTTTATGGAAAAAACGAATTTTCGAGAAAAAAAATTAAACAAATTTTATTTGTTTAAACAATTAAGAATTAATAAACAAATGTTAATAAATATTCCACTAGGCTAACAGTAATCATTTTTAAGGGAAAAACGAATTTTCAAGAAAACAATTATTCAGACAAATTCCATTTGTTTAAATAATTAAAAATTAAGGATATTTTTCACGTACTTATGAGGGTGTGTTAGGTGTGTCAAACCCACATGTCTTATACATGAAATTCTTCCCCATCCATTTTATATGGGAAACTTCAAGTCAAAACCGGCACCTGTTAAAGTTAAAGTAAAAAAAAATAAAAAATTAGGGAATTTTTTTTTTTGGATTTGTAATAAAAGGGGGGGGGGGGTTCGTATCCTTCTAGCATGCATTGTCTCTTGGTAGTAGAAGAGCCACCAGGTTCGTTAGCAGACAGAACGAGATGACAGTGACTCTGTCATGATGTGACAGCCCTCGAAAAAGCTTGTTACGTCTCTAGTATCATCTCCACACTCTACTCGAAATCCAACATTGCCTGCAGCACATTCTGCGACACGAATTTCTTATTCTTAACCAGTCAAGAACTCTTCTACTTTCAAAAATCTCAAGTTTTTAGAATCTGCAAAATGAGGTAAGGAACCTAAACATGACACGATCAAAAGAAAAACACAAAGCGGATTTTCCATAAAACGAAAACCTAGTCAAAGGAGAATATAAAAAAAAATATTTCAAAAGAAAGTGTACTCTTTTACCCCGATTTCAGATTAATTATTACCTCCCAAAAAATATTACCCTCATGAGGTCAGAAACTCATCCATCACATGAGGGGTGGTAAACATTTCCACTGTATTGTATCTTTTCTTTTTTATTTTCTCTTTTCTTCTATTTGTGTTTTTTCTATTTATGACGTCACAAATAGGGACACTCTTCCCCCTTAAAGTAATTTAAACCAAATTTAATTTGGTGAACGTCTAAAATAAAACACGAAACATGCAAACATTATATTTTTACTTTTAAGCAAAAGAAAGATTTTTGTAACAAAATAGTGGAATTTTCTACCTTCAATAAAGAAAGAAAGTTGAACCAAATGGCCGAATTTTTAAATAATACAGAATTTGCTTCATAACAAATTCATTTTTAAGCCAAAAAGAATAATTTTTCAGAAAGGAATTGAAAACTCAATGAAGCAAGAATCGCAGAAATCAAGAAGAAAATTTTTTAAACAAGCAGTCGACTTTTCCTCAATATCTTGAATTTTCAACCACGAGAAGTTCTTTAGTCAATAGAGAAGAAAATCCAATATGATTGGTTCAATTTTCAAACAAAAGAGACGATTTTTTTAGAATTCCTTTCAATTTTTAATCCAAAGAGATGAATAGTTAATAAATAGTTAACTTGTTAAATAAATAGGTAAATATTTAAATTTTTGACAAAATAGATTTTTTCAACAAAATAGCTAATTTGTTTACAAAAATTATGAATCTTTAACCAAAATATTATCTCTAAAGAAAGGGGCTCAACTTTAAACCAAATCGTTGCATTTTGCATCCAAAAATATTAATTCCTAACAAAAAATATAAGAATTAAATTTTTGTTAAAAAACTTTAGAGACTGTTATTGTTTCAAATGTAATGCAACTAAAACGGACTTAATTTATATTTTGGCAAGAATTTAGAAAAAAAGCAAGGTAGAGAAACGTGCTGAAATCATTTTTTAAAGTTTTCGAGTAGAAAAACTTTGCCTTCTTACCTATTTTTAAATCTCGTTTTCTTATTGCAATCAACTTTGAATTTTCAGTTTTTGTAACAACAAATTCTGTTTTTGTTATGCTTTTCCAAATGTAGGCATAAGGTAACATATTCTTGGATATGTAAACCATGTCAGAACCAACTTAAAAAAGAATGTAGAAAAAATAAAACAATGGGTACCACTATTTTTTCAATTCAATTTAAAAAAAATTAATTAGGATTTCCGAAGGTGAAAAAAATGCTAAAGTCTAATTTATAATACCAGTTGAATTTATCTAAAAATAAGAATTCGCACAAAAAAATGTAATAGCTAGTAAATCTACTCAATAAAATTTTAATTTTAGATCAAAAACCATCTAACTCAAAAAAAAGAAAAGATTTTGAACCAAGAAAGGTTTTCTAGTCAAGAGAGAAAAAAAATCAGCCAAGTTATTGAATTTTTAAATCAAAAAATTTATTTTCAACCAAACTTAGTAAGATTTATTTTTTTAAACGCAGTTAACTTTAACCAAATTAGCTAAATTTTAAACTAAGAAGATTAAATTTCTATGAAATGAAAAAAATTGTTGAATTTTCAATTGAAAATTATTAATTTTCAAACAAAAATTTAGGGCTTAAGTTTTAAGTTAAAGAAATAAAATTGACAAAAAAAAATACATACAGTTTTGAATTACTTCTTGGATTTTCAACTAAAAACTATAATTTTTTGTAATAAAATAGTAAAGTTAAATTTTCAGTCAAAAAATTAAATTTCAGCAAGAAAGATTAGTATTAAAAAATGCTAAAGAAGATCAAACCTTGAAGGAAAATTGGTTAGTTAAATTTTTAACCAAAAATAGAAGCGGTAAATTGTAAGATAAAAAAATTTATTTTTGAATAGGAAAACAAATTTTCACAAAAAAAGACTAAAATCCTGTGCAAATTTAAATAATTTAATCGTCAACTAATTTATTTTAAGACAAAAATGGACTAGTTAAATTTACAATTAAGTACATTTTTTTCATTAAAAAAAAATGAATTTTCAACCAAATAGTTCCATATTTAGCCTGATATCAGATTTTATTCTAAAATAAAAATATAATAGAAGTTTTACATTGTAAAAATCATTTTATATTTAGTGAGTTTCTGTCATTTAAATCGATTAGTTCATCTTAGATTTTAAAAAAGGGTAAAAAAGAAAAATTTTGTTAGAAAAGGTGAAAACACGGAAACAGAAAAATGAGTGTGAATCCTCTACTTAGATGCTTTATTTGTAGAATAAATTCACTCATCTACACTTTTTCCAGCATTTGAAGAAATTTATATCTTTTCATATTTTCGATGTGTTTTGTAAAATTCTACGTTACCCCCCCCCCCCCCTCCCCCTCACGTCCAATGTCTTAAAGATGTCCTAAAGACGTCTTAAAGATATAGAAGTTCTTAGGACATCTTTCGGACTGATATTAAACTTCTTAGGAACATCCCTAAGATTTCCAAAAGACATGTTATAAAAGACGTCTTAGGGATGTCCCAAAGACGTCTCAAGGACATCTTTAATTTTTTTGCCCCCTGGGCCCTGTGATTTCGGCTTTCTTCCCATATTAAAGTATCCTCTAAGAAAAAATCAACAAAATTAATTAAAAATTATCCACTTTTTAGCAATTGGTTTTATAAAAGAAGCCATATACAAATTAAAATAGTAAAGCGATTGATACGTGCACGTACGAATATTAAAGTTACAAATTTCGATTCGAGGCAACAGGTGATATTTCGATGAAACTGGAAACATGAAAAATGAAATCGAAGAAAAACAGGTAAATCAGAAGTAAATCGCCGATTGTTAAATAAAAAGAGTTAAAATAATAAAATGGGATAAAAACTGTTTCATCCACCTGCCATGTGCGAATATCAAGAATATCAATGCTTAATAACTAGCGTGCGCGATAACAAACGAAACCAATGAGAGATTTTGAATGGAATGAAATGTAAATACAAAAGCTGAAATCAAGAAATTTGCATGAGTACGCATTTTTATTCAAACGCAGGATGTCAATCCGGCGAGACATTTTTAAATGATCGCTGTGCCGTTATAGTCAACCATATCGCGTTTCCTCCCAGTCCGTTTTAATTGCTGATATTTTTCGAAACTCGGATGACAATGTCCTTACTTTGATCGATTGCGTTTCAAAATTTCCTCGTTAAAATCTAGGAATACATAACAGGTATTATATATGAGTAAATGAAACGCACAAAGTTAGGAGGAGGAGGAGGAAGATACATTTTTTAAAACCTTCGCGGTAAAATTCTAATCCCTCTTTTTTCCTACTTTCTTCCTCTAAGTCTACTATCCCCACTCTTTCTATTATCTTACCCTTTAATTCCGTATTTACTTTCCCTCTAACTACTTCTCCCATTCTCCTCTCGCCCCTCCGCTACTCACCACACCTTCCCAACTATTCTCCCATGCCTATCTGCTTCCCCAACATTTCACTCCTATATTATCCTACTCTCTCTCTCTCTCTCGCTCTCTCTCTCTCTTTCTCTCTAACTCATCACTTCCTCTACTACCTTAACCCTTACTATCCTTCTTTACTTCCTCTTATTCGTATTTTAGGGTGGCCACAACACCAGGTAAAACGGAAATGACCGGGAATTTTACAAATTTTCAGAAGAAAAATCTGTCCAAGTTCGATTTCAACATTTTTTAAAATAATTAGTTGAACTGAACCCTTTTTCAATTATGATATCATTCAGTTTACAATGCGTTATTCAAAAATCTTTTGCAAACAAAATTTTTCATTTTAGATTTTTATTTTTAACCTATATTTTTAGTTTAAAGAGAAGGAGGATACATTTTTTAAAACCTTAGCGGAAAAATTATAATCCCTCTTATTCCTACTTTCTTCCTCTAATTCTACTATCCCCACTCTTTCTACTAACCAACCCTTTACTTACCTATTTACTTTCCCTCTAAGTACTTCTTATACTCCCCTCTCGCCCCTCCTCTACTCACCACACCTTCCCTACTATTCACACATACCTATCTGCTTCCCCGAACTTCCCACTCCTATATTATCCTACTCTCTCTCTCTCTCTCTCTCTCTCTCTCTCTCTCTCATACACGCATCACTTCCCCTACTACCTTACCCCTTACTTTCCTTCTTTACTTTTTCTCATCCCTATTTCACGGTGGCCACAGGTCCAGCTAAAACGTAAATGACCGGGAATTTCGTAAGACCGGAAAAAACCTAGAATTTATTTTTTCACCAGGAGTTTTTTAAATTTTCAGAAGAAAAATCTGTCAAAGTTCGATTTCAACAGTTTTTAAAATAATTAGTCGAATTGAACCCCCGTTTTTAATTATGACATTATTTAGTTTACAATGCGTTATTAAAAAATCTTTTGCATACAAATTTTTTTTGTTTTATATTTTTATTTTGAGCGTATATTTTTAATTTAAAGAATTTTAAAGTAAATTAAAACTTAAAAGCGTTTGAAGTTAAATTTAAAAAAAAATAAAAAACAGTATTATTTTAACATCTGTAAATATAAATCAATTATTAAATAATTTGTAATGGGGATCGGTACTTTAAATATTAAAAACTAAACGATAATTTATTTGATATCGCATTTCCTCCTAGACGGTTTTAATTGCTGATATTTTTCAAAGTATAACCGTTGCCCTTAGTTTGATCGATTTCGTTTTGAAATTTCCTCGTTAAAATCTAGAAATATATAAAAAGTATTACATATGAGTAAATGGATCCGACCAAGTTAAAATCAGGAGAAGGAGGATACATTTTTTAAAACCTTAGCGAAAAAATTCTAATCCCTCTTATCCCTACTTTCTTTCTCTAAGTCTACTATCCCACCCTTTACTTTCCTATATACTTCCCCTCTAGCAAATTCTCAAATTACCCTCTCGCCCCTCCTCTACTTACCTCACCTTCCCAACTATTCTCCCATGCCTATCGGCTTCCCCAGCCTTCCCACTCCTATATTATCCTACTCTCTCTCTCTCTCTCTCTCTCTCTCTTTCTAACCCATCACTTCCTCTACTACCTTACCCCTTACTTTCCCTTTTTACTTTTTCTTATCCCTATTGCAGGGTGGCAGCAGGACCGGGTAAGCCTAAAATGACTGAGAGTTTTCTCAGAACTGGAAAATCCAAAAATTTATTTCTTGACCAAGAATTTTTCAAATTTTCAGAAAAAAAATCTGTCCAAGTTCGCTTTCCACCCAGTCCGTTTTAATTTCTGATATTTTTCGCAACTCGTATAACAATGTCCTTACTTTGATCGATTGCGTTTCGAAATTTCTTCGTTAAAATCTAGGAACACATAACAAGTATTATATATGAGTAAATGGAACGGACAAGTAAGGATCAGGAGGAGGAGGAGGAGGAGGAAGTTGAATTTTTTAAAACCTTGGGGGTAAAATTTTAACCCCTCTTATGCCTACATTCTTCCACTAAGTCTACGATCCCCACTATTTCTACTATTCCAACCTTTACTACATTATTTACTTTCCCTGTAACTATTTCTCAAATACCCCTCTCGCCCCTCCTCTCCTCACCACACCTTTTCAACTATTCTTCCATGCCTATCTACTTCCGCAACCTTGCCACTCCTATATTATCCTACTCTCTCTCTCTCTCTCTCTCTCTCTCTCTCTCTCTCTTACCCATCACTTCCCCTACTACCTTACTCATTACTTTCCTTCATTACTTTTTCTCATCCCTATTTCAGGGTGGCCACAAGACCGAGTAAACTGGAAATGACAGTTTTTGAAATAATTAGTTGAACTAAACCCTTTTTCAGTTATGATATCATTCAATTTACAATGCTTTATTCAAAAATCCTTGAAATAAAAAATTTTATTTTCAATTTTTATTTTAAGCGTATATTTTTAATTTAAAGATTTTTAAAGTATAGTTTTAAAGACTTACACAATTAAAACTTAATAGCGTTTAAAGTTAATTTTATTTTTATAAAAAACAGTATTATTTTATCAACTGTGAATATAAAAAAATGATTAAATAATTTTTTGTAGAGATTTGTATTTTAAATATTAGAAACTAGAAACTAAAAAATAATTTATTTGATAAAAGGATTCTAAATTCGTTCAAAGTTTAAGAATTTCGAGATTGTTACTGCTTCAATTCGAAAAACTATTTTTAACATCAAGAACTTAATAATATATTCGTAATTAAAGGCTTAAAATATTCTTTTAGTCTAAATGATTCAGTTTTTAACCCATTTAATTTGAAATTTTGTAATTAGGCTAAAAAGTAATTATTTAATATTTACTTCGTTTAAATTATGTGATATCATTTTAAATTCTAAATTAATATCTAATCCTTTTAAAACTTCTAGATATCTCTTAAAATTACTCTAATTTTCTTCTACAAATAATAAGTGTTCAATTGTTGTTTAGAAATGCAAATTGGAATGAAATTTTTTTTATTCGCAGGATTTTCTAGAAATTGTAGGACAAATTTAATTAATTGTAAAATTTATTTAGAAGCTCTGAAAACATTTCAAACATAATTTGAAATCTACAAAAATAAAAATCATTTCTAGATTTTTAAGGATTTCGAAATTAAATTTGAAAGCTTTTTAGCGATGCTTAAACTATTTAAAATAAAAATTAAACTTCTAATTTCAGAACTTTTAAGTTAAAAAAGTTTTTAATTTTTCAATTTTTAATATTTCTAGCTCAATTAAAAATTGTTAGTACCTTCCAACCACAATAATGAATGTTCAATTGGAACATTTAAATTATCAACCAAAAAGATGAATTACAAACAAGAAGAATAATTTTAAAATAAAAAATGTAATTTTTTACCAAAAAATACAATTTTGCAACAAAATACATTGATCTTTAACGAAATAGTTAAATTTTTGATTAAAGAAGACAAATTTTCAATCGAAAAATTTTAAACCATTCATACGAGGTTTCAACTAAAACGATAAGTCTTCAACTTAAATAGTTGAATTTTTAAACGAAAAATTACTTTTTAACATAAAATATAAATGTTCAACCAAAAACATTAACATTTAAATTTTGAGTTAAAATACTTAATGTTTCACTAAACAGATGAATTTTTAACTGCAACTAATCAATTTTTAAGTTTATTTCAGTTTATTACAACACAAATTAGGGCCAGTCACCAATTACAAGGCGGATGATCACTATCAATGACAAATTTTTAGTTCTTTATTAAAATACCTAATCTACTCATTTCTTCATAAAAACGAGTACTGTTACAAACCTAACCTAAAGGCACTAATCTTTAATGCGTTTATTATTTAAAGAAATAAAGTATGTTTCGAATTCCTTGAGTTCATATTTAAAATCTCCACCATCGATTACTCGTTTTTTTACAGTTTGGAATCTAATACCCTTATACGCCAAACATTAAATAATACATTGCTCTAATGTATTTATTATTCGCAAGTTGCACATACGACAAAAGCTTTTGCAATCATACAAATATTTTGAAATAATACCAAAAGTTAAAATTTTATTAAAATATCTAACATGAAGATTAGAACGTTCAGGGTTATATTTTTATAAAATACGTTCCCTAATCCATCTGGACCTAGGGCTTCTCCATGTTTTAATATTCCTATATTACTAATTAGTTCTTCAATTTATATTTGTCTGTCCATTTCCGGAATAACATCCAGACTATTTTAAATTTATCCTGATTACCTAATGTAAAGTTTTTTTAATGAAAAAATCCTCCCATGTTTCAATCGAGATAGAACACAGTTTATTTTGCTTTTAAAAATTCATCTGATACTTCACCCATGAAGTTTAATTCCTTAGCCCTTTTTTAAGCTTTTATTGAGTTCAGCTTCAGATGTTATGTACTCTTCGCCCTGCCAATCTTTGCCAATTAATTTATTTTTATTACTAGGACTTCTAATTCAATTGTGCTTTGAAAATTATCTCTACTTTTTGATGATGAATTATTTTACTGATCCTTATGGAAGGCAAACAAGCTACGTGAACCCAAATCAAGTCAATCGCACTCCTACCAAGGTGATTTACAAATGTAAATTTTGCTGATGTATTGCTGGGAGATCTACTATTCAACATTGGAAAGCTTTCCGATTCCATTAGGGTTGTCAGCAGCCTACCTTTATCATTTATTTCTAAATCGCTACTTGTTCTAACGCCTGATAGTTGGGATCCCTCTACTGTCTTGGTTTCCAGTATACCACTCCTATTATAAATATAAAATTTTCACGTTGCGCCTTAACTATAATCCACATATTAGTAACTTTAATAACATTTGAAATCTTCATCACCTTGTTAATAAAAACGATCATACCTCCTCCCGATTTTCCAACACTATGATCCCACTCTGCTGAACTACGAAGTGTTTGATAGTTCTTGAGGAATGCTGGATTCACTTCCAATGCTGATGACAGCCATGTTTCTGTGACTTCAATTGTGGCATAGTAGGTTAATAAAATTTTTTGTTGATTTTTGTCCAGGCTCTATTTTTGTTTAAGACAACTTATATTCTAGAAGACAAGTTTAAGCGGTTGTGTTTTTATCCTTGGAATGTGACGTTTTAGAAATTTTTCTGATTTGGCTTTGAAACGTATCAAGCACTTCTTCATCTCCTCCAGATTTTTAAGAGATAAATTAAATCATACTGTCTCACATGTTTTCTATGTGTAATTATTTATTTTGTATGATTTTTATGGATTCCAGATGCAACCTGTATGCTTCTGAATTTTTCTCCTTCCAGCTATAAGTATCCTGCATCATTATATAATTACTTTTTGATCTAAGATCTTGTCTGTTCTTTTTATTCTGTTCTAGGACTCCTAATTCAATTGTGCTTTGAAAATTATGTCTACTTTTTGATGATGAATTATTTTACTGATCCTTATGGAAGGCAAACAAGCTACGTGAACCCAAATCAAGTCAATCGCACTCCTACCAAGGTGATTTACAAATGTAAATTTTGCTGATGTATTGCTGGGAGATCTACTATTCAACATTGGAAAGCTTTCCGATTCCATTAGGGTTGTCAGCAGCCTACCTTTATCATTTATTTCTAAATCGCTACTTGTTCTAACGCCTGATAGTTGGGATCCCTCTACTGTCTTGGTTTCCAGTATACCACTCCTATTATAAATATAAAATTTTCACGTTGCGCCTTAACTATAATCCACATATTAGTAACTTTAATAACATTTGAAATCTTCATCACCTTGTTAATAAAAACGATCATACCTCCTCCCGATTTTCCAACACTATGATCCCACTCTGCTGAACTACGAAGTGTTTGATAGTTCTTGAGGAATGCTGGATTCACTTCCAATGCTGATGACAGCCATGTTTCTGTGACTTCAATTGTGGCATAGTAGGTTAATAAAATTTTTTGTTGATTTTTGTCCAGGCTCTATTTTTGTTTAAGACAACTTATATTCTAGAAGACAAGTTTAAGCGGTTGTGTTTTTATCCTTGGAATGTGACGTTTTAGAAATTTTTCTGATTTGGCTTTGAAACGTATCAAGCACTTCTTCATCTCCTCCAGATTTTTAAGAGATAAATTAAATCATACTGTCTCACATGTTTTCTATGTGTAATTATTTATTTTGTATGATTTTTATGGATTCCAGATGCAACCTGTATGCTTCTGAATTTTTCTCCTTCCAGCTATAAGTATCCTGCATCATTATATAATTACTTTTTGATCTAAGATCTTGTCTGTTCTTTTTATTCTGTTCTAGGACTCCTAATTCAATTGTGCTTTGAAAATTATGTCTACTTTTTGATGATGAATTATTTTACTGATCCTTATGGAAGGCAAACAAGCTACGTTAACCCAAATCAAGTCAATCGCACTCCTAGCAAGGTGATTTACAAATGTAAATTTTGCTGATGTATTCCTGGGAGATTTACCATGCAACATGGGAAAGCTTTCCGATTCCATTGCGCTTGTCAGGAGCCTACCTTTATAATTCACTTCTTGTTCTAACGTCTGATAGTGGGGATCGTTCTACTGTCAATGGGTCTAACTGATACAGGTCTCCCACTCTCGGTCAATATAAAATTTGTACGTTGCACCTTAACTATAATCCATTATCTAATCCAACATTTAAAATCTTCTTCACCTTGTTAATAAAAGCGATTATACCTCCTCCCGATTTTCCAACACTATGATCCGACTCTGCTGAACTATGAAGTGTTTGATAGTTCTTGAGGAATGCTGAATTCACTTCCAATGTTGATGACAGCCATGTTTCTGTGACTCCGATTGCGGCGTAGTAGCATAATAATATGTTTTGTTGTTTTTGGTCCAGGCCATATTAGTTTTTAAGACTATTTATATTCTAAAAGACAAGTTTAAGTGGTTGTGTTTTTTCTTTGGAAGGTGACGTTTTCTCAATGTTTTTGCTTTGGCTTTGAAACGTATCAAGCACTTCCTTATCTCCTCCCGATTTTTGAGAGACAAATTGGATCATACTGTTTCTTATATCGTATTTTCTCTTGCAGTATTTTCTTTTTGGCTTTATAGTATTTCCATTCTTCATCCCTTGTCTTTCAAAAGCATCTTCCTTTAACATCTTCTCAATATCATCGCTACATCTATTTCACTTCTTTGAAGCCTTTGCTACCTGTAGAAAATTAATAACCTTGTCAACGTCACAAGGTTTTCTTCTATTAATAAGAAGTCCTCTCTGAGCTGGGACTGTATCCAGTTTTCTCAGTTCCTTGATGGTGGTACCAGTTGTTTCCTTATTACCTGTCTGTTCTTGTCATAATCGTTTGAGATGAAAAATCTGGACCCTTTTTTGCTTTTAGATTTGTTTTGTTGTTTGTTTTGTAGATTTGTAGATTTGTTGTTTGCATAAGCAGGAGCGTCCAATCCGAATAATAGAATTTTTGTACCTTTTAGCTATTTTCTTATTCTTAGTCTGTACATCCTGGATCTTCTGTGAATGGTTTTTCAAAATTTTATTTTCTTCTTTGTGATCTTCGATCTCCCTCGTATATTTCTGCAGCTTATCCCTTTATGGGTTTTACTTTCTGCTTCACCATTTCTTGAAAATTTTCCCCGATGCATTCTAGAATTGAATTTTTACAGAAATCTAGAACCCTTTCAAATTGTGAAAGTGACATTTTTTCTATTTTTGCATTTTTGTCTATGCTACCCTCTATTTTTCCTGGAATTCGATTCCGTCGTAGAAAAACACACACTCAGATTTAACTGATTTAAATAAAAAAAAGATGAATTCAGAAACGAACAATATAAAAAAATGTCTATTATGATTCAGAAATATTTCTTCTTTGAAATACTACTTCTACTCTAAAAACTGATTGAAGTACTTTCCTTATCAGAAATTTGGAAGAAAAAAATAAAATTATGGCGAACTGTGACTTAAAAAAAGGATTTTTTGAAATCCCATTATTCAAAACCCGAATTACAATTCTTTAAAAACATTCCCGTTCCATTTTAAAACTCCCTTTTTTTAAAAAATTATATTTCTGTATAGAAACTTGTTTTTCTAAAATAAAAACTATAATTATTTTCCAAAAATGAAAAAACTATTTGTCAGCGAAAAAATCTCACAGAGTGTATTCTTAAGTTCAATTAGAGTAAACTGAGATAATCAAAATTGAGTAAAATTAAACGAATAAAATTTTTTCTTAAAAAAAAATCTTTCTCTTTTTGGTCATTTGGTAATCGAACCACAGAACATTATTTTTAAAAATTAATAAATTATTAAAATAATCAAAACTTGAATTTGGCTACGATCAGAAAACGAACCCTAATGAGAAAGTAGATTTTATTTCGATCTTAAATGAATTATATTATATTTTATTAAAAAAAATATATAGTATTGATTAACATAATAAGATTTATTTTCTTATTATTAATGAAAAGTAAAAATGTAGACATCATTCATTTTCTGGTATCTATTAGATATATTATTTAATTAATTTCTTTATGTATCCGATTAAATAAACTTTAAACATAACTTGTTTTAAATATTAAAAAAGCCTTATTCAGCATAAAAACTCACTTCCACTCAAAGCACTAAAGATTCCTTACAACCTTTTTATCGAATTTTTAACAGATAAAGTGGAAAACCCATGTACATAAAAGGTCAGAAGGATTTTGATAAGATTCTGATTATAGATTTCTATTCTTGCTCGTAATGTTTTTAGGCACTCTCTGTTAAAATGAATTCTAGCAATTGAATTTTAAAACAAATACTTGATTTTTTTGGTTGCTATCACTAAGAATGTTTTTCAAACATAAACCGACATTACCCATTTGCCCTATTACCCGTGACACAATTCGTTATGTGTCATTTTACCTCATGTGTCATAAAATCGCATTTGTCGCATGTGTCCATCACCCCATGTGTCATATTACCTCATGTGCCATATTACCCCCAGGTGTCATATTACATCATGTGTCATATTACCCCCATGTCTCATATTACCTTATGTGCCATATTACCTTCTGTGCCATATTAGCCCATGTATCATATTACATCACGTGTCATATTGCCTTGTGCCTCATATTACCTCATCTGTCATATTATCTCATGTGTTATTATATCACATTTTACGCATGTGTCCATCACCTAATGTATCACATTACCTCACATGGCATATTATCCTAGGTGTCATATTGCACCATGTTTCATATTACCCCATGTGCCATATTACCTCATGTGTCATATTACCGGAGGTATCATATTACCTCACGTGTCATTTCGCCTTGTGCCTAACATGGCATATTACCTCATGTACCATATTATCTCATGCGTCATATTTACTTATAAGTCATACATATAGTATTACCTTACGTTTCATATTGCCGTGTGTTTCATATTACCTTATGTTTAATAATACCCTATGTGTCGTATTACCCCTAGGTGTCATATTATACCATGTGCCGTATTACCCTATATTACCTTATGTGTCATATTGCCTTTTGCCTTATATTCCCTATCTGTCATATTATCTCATGTGTAATTAAATCGCATTTGTCGCATGTATCCATTATCTCATGTGTCGCATTACCCCACGTGTCATATTGCCCCAAGTATCATATTACAGCATGTGTCATATTACCCCAGCTGTCATATTACCCCATGTGTCATATTGCCTCACGTGTCATATTGTCTTATGTCTCATATTACCCCATGTGTTATATTACCTTATATGTCATATTACCTCACGTGTCATATTGTCTTTTGTCTCATATAACCTCATGTGTTGCATTACCTTACGTGGCATATTGTCTTGCGTCTCATATTTCCTCATGTGCCGGATTACATTATGCGTCATATTACCCCGGATGTCATATTAACCTCACGTGTCATATTGCCTTGTGTCTCATATTACCTCATGCGCCATTATTGCCTTATGCCTCATATTACATCATGTTTCATATTACCCCAGGTGTCATATTACCTCAAGTGTCATATTTCCATGTGTCTCATATAACCTCATGTGTCGCATTACCCCCTGTATCACGAGTCATATTGTCTTGTGTCTTATATTAACTTATGTGCCGTATTACAGAATGTGTCATATTTCCCCCAAGTGCCATATTACCTCACGTGCCATATTACTATTTGTCTTATTACCTCACGTTTCATATTGCCTTGTGTCTCATATTACCTAATGTGCCATATTACCTCATGTGTGATATAACCCCCAGGTGTTATATAACCCCACGTAGCATATTGTCTTGTGTCTCATATTACCTCATGTGCCATATCACCTCATGTGTCTTTTTACCCCAGGTGTCATATTCCTCCATGTGTCATATTATCTTACGTGTTATATTGCCTTATGTCTTATATTACCTGATGTGTCATATTACCCCATGTGTCATAAGTCGAATTTGTAGCATGTGTACATCACCTCATGTGTCATATTACCTCACATGTCATATTACCCTAGGTGTCATATTACATCATGTGTCATATTACTTAACGTGTCATATTGTCTTGTATCTCATATTACCTTATGTACCATATTACCTCACGTCTCATACCATATTGCCTTGTGTCTTATATTACCGCCTGTGTCATATTACCACATGTGTCATATTACCCTAGATGCCATATTACCTAACGTTTCATATAGTCTTGTGTCTCATATTACCTTATGTGTCATATTACCCCTAGGTGTCATATTACTCCATGTGTCATATTACCTCATGCGTCATAAAATCGAATTTGTCGCAGGTGTAAATCCACTCAGGTGTCACATTACCTCATGTACTATTTTACCTAATGTGTCATATTACCCTAAGGTGTCATCATATTACACCATGTGTCATATTCCCCCCACGTGTCATATAACCTCACGTGTTATATTATATTATGTCTGATATTACCTCGTGTGTCATATTACCCTCAGGTGTCATATTACATCATGTTTCATATTACCCGCAGGTGTCATATTACTGAATGTGTCATATTACGTGACGTGTTATATTGTCTTGTGTCGCATATTACCTCATGTCCCATATTTCCTCATCTGTCATATTGACTCATGCGGCATATTACCTAATGTGTATACCACATTATCCAGCAAACTAACCAAAAATCTTATCAAAAATAAGATTTTAATAAATTCCGCACTAAAAATTTAATTAAAATATGATTTCTTGATTCTTTTGGTCGCGACAAAAAAAATCTGCAGCAATCACATTCGCTAAGTACTCCACCCACGATTATGAAAACGGACGATTACCCTACAATCTCGTACTACACGAACCACAGGTATTTCACACTAATTTCTCTCATAAATCTGTTTTTAAGTCTAATTCACTCTGGGATTGCACGTGCACGTGTAAGAGGTTACACCATGTTAGCAGAAGTTACTTCTCGTAACTGAGGCAAATACGAAATTATTAGAAGTGAACTTTTGTTCCAAAATTTGCATGACGGCATTTTCGATTAATATCTCAGATTAGCCTTATGTATACATGTTTAAAAATTAAAAAGTTTTAGGTTAACAATTTTTGATGGAAAATTTATGAATTTATGAACTCTCAACCAAATAGTTGAATTTTAAACTAAAAAATTAATTTTTTCAACGAAATTGTTGAATTTTGAAGTGAAGCAAGTCATTTCTCAAACATAAATCGAAAAGTTAAATTTTCAGTCTATAATATTAAATTAGAGAAAAAAATGTTTTAATCATATAAATTAATGATTTTGCAACTAGAATAGTTGCATTTTTAATAAAGTAGATCAAAATGGTCGACCAACAATTAAAAAATTAAATTTTCAGTCCATAAAATAATGTTGAAACTGAGAGATGAGTTTACAATTAAAATGATGGAATATTCAACTTCGTTAAATTTTCAGTTTAAAAAAATGTAACCAAAGAGGAATTAATTTTCCAAAAATAGTTATATCTTAATAAAACGTGATGAAGTTTTTACTAAAAGGCAGGTTTCAAAATAAAAAATA
This sequence comes from Druon quercuslanigerum, assembly GCA_010014905.2. Taxonomy (NCBI): domain Eukaryota; kingdom Metazoa; phylum Arthropoda; class Insecta; order Hymenoptera; family Cynipidae; genus Druon; species Druon quercuslanigerum. Next base: position 17,760 of record JAAAKG020215956.1, read on the forward strand.
TAATTTTTTCATTAAAATGATGAAATGTTTAACTGAAATAGATGCAAATAATAGATAGAGTTGCAATAAAGATAATTAATTTTCAGCTAAAGGAAAAATCAGTTGTTAACAAAATATCTTATTTTTCGATCCAATGTATGAAGTTTCAATTAAAATTATAAATCTCCAATCAAAGAAATTACTTTTTAACAAGAGGCATTAATTAGGATCAAAAAATATAGAATTTTATATTCAGAAAAAAATAAAGGTTTTTTGAGTTAAGAGATAGAAATAATTGCAAATAAACTTTCAGATTCTTCGAAAATAACGGATTTTTAAAGATTTCTAGAGATTTCTAGTTAAATTTTGGAAAAAAAAATTAAATAAAATTTGTAGGCATCCCTAGTGATTGCAACAATTTATTTTATTTAGATCTTTTATTTTTTGACGTTTCTAAAAATATCAAGGGATTTTAAGAGATGTATAAAATTCGAAGGGATTTTAAATAATTTTTTAGGATTGCTAAATATATAAAGAGACTTCTTGATAAATTTAGAAAATGAATGTCATTTTTTAAAATTTTATTTCAATTATATTGTAGGGCTTCTAAAGTATTTAAACTGTTTAAAATTAATTTTAAAATTTTTTTTTATATCAAGGGATTTTAAGGGATTTTATAATTAAAAAATGAATTTTTAACAAAATTGTTGAATTTTCAAGTGAAGAAAATCATTTCTCAAACATAAATGGAAAACTTAAATTTTCAGTTTATCAAAATATTTTTAAGAAAAAAAAGTTCTAATCCTATAAATTAATGTTTTAAACTTTTTAAAATTAATTTTTAAGTTTTTCTTTATATCAAGGGATTCTAAGGGATTTGAAAGGATTTAAGGAGATATAAAACATATAAAGGGATTTTAAAGAATTTCGTAGGATTTATAAGTATTTTCAAGAAATTTCTCAAGACATTGAAGAACTTATTAATGATCTGAGGATTTTAATTGATTTTAAACCTTTCTAGGATTTGAAATGTCTCCTTTTCTAACACCAACAAATTTTAATTTAAATTTTCTTTTCGGATTTTTAAATGTTTTATAAAGATATCAAGGGATTCTAAGGCATTTCAAAAGTATCAGTCGATATCCGCAGATTTTAATGGATTTAAATATATTTAAACACAGATGTTCACAGATTTTTATTCGTAAAATTTATTTGTGCAAAATTCGCTTTTTTTGTTTTTAGATTAATTTCTATAAAATGATTTTTATAATCGATTTTTTATGCTAATACAATATTTTGCAATTTCGCATGCAAAGCGGCCAGACCCGTCATGGAACTGTACACCGCCCAAACGTGACGTGGATGATTATGGTTTTATAAATAAATTTAAATTGTTAAAAACAGAATTAAAATTTTTCTTTTATCCATTTTGCATTTTCGTGTCTTTAAATAAAAATTTTTCAATTACCTTTAGCCATTGGTGAAACTGCTAAAAAATTAGCCAAAGCTGCACCGGTACCATGTCCAAGTACCGCAACGCGTTCAGGGTCCCCTCCAAATGCTGCTAAATTTTCTCTTAACCAGTGAAGCCCAGCCACCAAATCCATCAGACCGTAATTTCCTTGAGCACTTCCTTTCGTACCCGTTTTCAAGAACCCTGCAAAATAAAAATGATATCTACTTAAAAATATATATCATTTCAAGCTACAATAATTGTTTAAAATATAATTTTTTCGATTAAAAAAAATTTCATTTGAAACAACTGGTATTAGCTCAAAAAAAGGTACGTTAATTAAAATAAAATAGTCATAAAATAAAATAAACTGAACTCGAAGAATTTTGTTTGGATCCAAAATTTTCCTCAGCTCACCGCAAATATTAATTGCAGTGTGAGGTACTAAGTGGACCGGAAATAAATTTATATTCAGGCTATTCATGTCGAACCTTATGGAAAACATAAAAATCAATTTAAGGTGGTAATCACTCGTTATTATAACGTCCAATTAAATTATATATTGATGGAACAATTTCATTGATGCTGTTGCTTGATTTTAGCTTTCATGTTGACTTAAATTTTCATGAAAAGCAAATTGACCTATACTTTCTAATCGATTTGCATATGCATTACAAATATTGGAAATTCATAATAGAAAACCATTATTTACAAAACAATTATACAAAAAATTATACTTCCTGACACATTTATTCCAATAATATTTGTGAAATCCCCAGAAAAAACTTTAAAAAATTGTAGGTGCTATAAAACCTGGCCTTTTTCCTTCGAATTTTTGGAATCCGTTGAAATCTCTTGATACAAAATTTTATTTATTTTCTAAACTATAAATCACTTGAAATCCTTATATTATAATTTGAATTGAATTTTTCAATCTTTTTACATAATTTGAGATTCTTATTCTTCGCAATTTTTTGAAATCCTTTGAAATCCCTTAAAAAATCACATAAAGTCCATGAAAATTCTGTAAAATTCAAATTAAATTAAACCTAAGCATTAAAAGTTTCTTAAAAACCATTTAAACCCCATAAAATCGTTAAAATATTTCATTCTTATAAATTTTCTTGAAAAAATTCACAATCACTTATAATCTTTGAAATCGCTAGAAACACCTTAAAATTATATTTAAATTATATTTTTTTCCTTAAGTTGACAAGAAATATTCCAAATATTTGGAAATCCTACAAAGTGTCTTTAAATTCCTTGAAATGCCTGAAAATAATTTTAAATCTCTTATAAACTGGTAAAATATTTTTAAAAAAATAATTCAAATATTTATAAATGCAGTGAAATCCTTTTAAAAAGTTTAAAATCCGTAAAATACTTTAAAATCCTGTCTAATATCTAGAAATTTCTTAAAAATACAGCTCCACGTCACACAGTGGCAAAAAATACTTTTTTTAAATAACGTACAGCCTACTTATATTTACCGATTGGGAAAAAAAATATTAAAAAAAAAAGCTAATCAGATTTCTAAGAGAGATTTTGAGCCTGATTTTTAAATAAAGATTTCAATTTTTTATAAATAAACAAATATGACGAAAAAAATAAACACTTTTTCATTAACATTTCCTGTGCAATGACATGAAAATTATTCAAATTGCCTAAGTTACATAAAGTAACATTAGTTTACAAAGTTCTAGTATTATATGATAAACAAACCAAATTTTTATAAACAAATTACTTGTGGAAAGATTGTTTTCTACAATTATCTACAATGTTAGGATTTTTAAAATTATATTAATAGAGTTTAGGATAAAAACAATGTAATCTTGAAGACATTTATTTTTGAGAATATTAATTTTATTATTATAAACAAATTTAATAAACAAATTAATTAATCAGGCATTTTTGCACAGTATTTTTTTCAATGGTAGTCCTTTCAGATAAGAATATTAAAAACATTTAGGCAAAATTTATAATTTGGTGCTTAATATTGTTTTTTAATTAATTTAATAAACAGATGCATTAATCAGGCATTTTACGAATAAAAAACTCCTTTTCTTCTTTGTCGATTTTTTACATTAGGAAAATTATAATAATTTAATGGAAATTCATAAAATGTTGATCATGCTTACGCTTTTTGTAAAAAAATTTAATAAACAAATGCATTAATCAGTCATTTTTGGACAGTAAAATTGGCTTTTTTATGTCAATTTATTTAATTCTGAACATTATGATAACTTTAGAAAAATTCATAATTTTTTAAGTAATCTTGAGATTAATATAATAATTATTATAATAATCATGAAGTAGGTATAATTATTAATTAAATTATCACTAAGTTCCTAATTTGTTCGTTTATTGAATTTTTTTTAAATTATAATAATTATTAACAAATTATGCATTTTTTAAAGTTGTCCTAAAGTTCTTGATTAAAAAATTGACAGAAAAGAACAATTTTTCTGATAAAACATACCTGAATAATGCATTTGTTTATTTAATTTTTTTATAATATTAATAATACTAATCTCAAGAATAAATTTCTTAATTATTATATTGTTTTTATTTTAATTTCTTGCAATATAACTTAAAAAAACATAAAATTTTGGATAATCGTAGAAAAAAATTTCCATTTTTTTCGTCATATTTCTTAATTTATAATAAATTGAAAGCCTTATTTAAGAATCAGTCTCGATAAATCTCTTAGAAATCTTATCAGCTTTTTTTGAATTTTTTGTCCAAATCGGTCAATATTTGTGAGCTGTACGTTATTTTGAACCATAACAGTTTTTTTTATGTTTCTTTTAAAGCTGATAAAATTTCAAAAAAAGTTCTCAAGACTGGTTTTTAATTTAGTTTTTCAATTTTTTATAAATAAATAAATATGACGAAAAAAATGGAAATTTTT
>JAAAKG020215967.1:0-47502 GCA_010014905.2 Druon quercuslanigerum
TTTAAAAATGCTCCAGGGACACACTAATTTTGAAAGCGAAACCCGTCGATTCAATATGTCAGCATTTTAAATCGTTGCGCGTCATTTTGCTCGCACTCTGATTTGGCGTGGTTTCTTCTTTCCGTGAAATAGGAATGTGTTTCACCGGGAAAAAATTTTGGTCAGATAGTTCAGAGCCATGTCGCTAAGGCGCTTTATTTGTCACATTCACAAGCAAACGTTGTGTCATCTAAGCCCCAGGTAGGCCGTACACAACCTCATTATTTTTAAAAATTGTCTAAATTGATAATAATATGGGCAGTTACAGTGTATGCTGACTCAAAACGATGATCCGTCAAAACTGTCGTGAGCCCTAAGGAGACGGAGCGACACAAGGACGACCGCCTTCTTGTTGACACGCAGGGATGCGTTTCAGGCTATTAAATAGTGAAAGCTTGGCACCTCCAAAAGGGCCAATGATAAAGACGATTAGCTGGATAGAATATTCTGGGTATAACCGTCGCAACTCCTATTGCTGAAAAATCAGATGATTTAGCCAGCAATTCAATCGCGCCCTTCGTACTATCCAGTGATTAAGAACCACAGTATCTAAATAAGCGCGAACCTCATGACGGCTGCGAAGCGCAGCGCTGTCCTATTGGTACCATCTGTGCTTAAAGTTTTTTCAAGAAACCATTCTTATTGCTGGAATTATTTGATTCCTTAGCATGACTTCATACTGCGCAGCAGTCAAATTACTATTAATGAAAAAGGTCCTATGATTCTGTTATTGAGTAGTTTAGCCCAAAGCTTTATTTTTTGAGGATATTGTGATTTATCTTTTCGTGCCAAATTAGGGTTTTAATCTGCCCAATATATTGAATTATGTGAATTTAATGTTCCATCTAGTTCAAATGTTGTTTCATCCTCATTTCAGTTACGAATAACTTTAACATCGTAGGGATAAAACGGAGCACTCTTTAATATGCTATGGACAGACGATTTACTTAAGTCATACTTTTTTGGTGCTAAATATGGAAATATGTGGATCTTCAATAAATGACAAAGGAACATCCAAAGATTTCTCTTAAGACTTTTGATTTTACGATTTGATTTTTTTTTACGACGAGGGGAAATCTCTAAAAAGACACCCATCCTTAGATTTGTCTTAATTAAAAGACAGATTCGTAGTAGCATTACTTCAGAGACTTCGGTCATGGGCCACTGCGCCGAAGCGACGTTCACCATCCACGATGTTCTCCGTCCTTCAAATCAATTTACTCATCCATCTCCGGTGACTTTCCTATTAACCGTCGTGGGGATACGTCTTAGTGCCAAGTTTTGGCAAACTGACGCCTTGTGTTTCTCCTGACTGCACCGCCAGCAGCATTTGCTTCGATCTTCTCCTTTACAATCTCGGGCTAGGTGGCCAAAATCGTGGCATCGGTAGCACCAGGTTTCAGCAGTCAATGCTTTCACCCAGCAGCTTACCCATCCCACCTTGAGTCTGGCCACTTTCTCCAATCTCGCTGCAGACGAATCATCCAGTTCGACGAAGGCACGAATGCACCCTGAAACGAATCCACTCCTCTTTGTAAGATTTATCTTTGGGGAACTACCAACGTGTTCCCCAAGTAACTCCTCGAGTGCTTTCTGCACTTCTACCATCTCAGTCGTTTCTATCTGGTCACAAACCATGAGTTTGGCCCTAGGGATTAGGTGTCTGATGCCACCTTTATCTCCCAACACTCCCTTCAATGCGTCACCAAAGCTGGCTCTCTCCTCCGGTTTGGCTATAACTTTGAGGAGAACTTCCCCCGCCTTGCTCTGCCGGATGTTTTTGACATCGAATTGATGATGAGAGCCTCGCCGCGAATTCTCCTCTTTTTTCTCCTTCCATTACCGCTGGGCTGGGCAGTTTGAGCAACTTTTGTGAGGGTAGCAAGTTCCTCTTGCTCCTTTTTTTCTGCTTTCTCCGCTTTCTTCGGCTTTCAACCTCTGCATAGCCTCCTGGCTCTTTTGCATGAGGTTGCTTTTTGGGAGCACCCTCCAAAGTTTTCTCCTGAGGTTTTGGCGTCTCAACGGCTAATTGTTTCTTCGTTAGAAGTTTCTCATATTTGCCTCTGACGTTCTCAAGCTGCCGACGGAGATCCTCATTCTCTTTGGAGCAGCTTCTCGTCGGTCACGGCTTTAGAGCATCCCCTAACCTGTCGCACCCAGGTGGCAATGCCTTTATAGCGTACCAGCTCTACTTCATATCGCAGTTTACTGCTGATTTCGCATATTTTCTTTTTAGGCTTGTATTTCGTACGCAGCAGTTTCTCCATTTTTTCGACTTCTGCAGTCACGTTCTCTATTAAGTCTACAAATTCTACTGCTTTAAACAGCAGTACAATCCTCTCCACTTCAGGGCTGCTAGCCCGCCTCTTTCTCTTTGTCATATGCATCTCGTCGCCGAGCAAATGGGTTCTAGTTCGTGGTGGTGTCCTCTTTACAGAGTACATTTCCGCCAGAACTTCCATCTCCTCTACCGATAAGTTGTGCGATTGGCTCCCCTCAAAATCCGCGGAGCAGGCGTCGATCACCGGGGCGTGTGCCTGATCGGAATCAACGGTGAGATCTTTCCTCACTTGGGGCATGTCGTTTTTCTCAACACCCTTCATTTTTGATTTTAATTCGGGGTTTCTTCCCATAGCTGGTTTTTATCCACCCCGGGTATTTGATTTCCCCGGTACCACCCATATCTGGGAGGCGTTTCCCTATCCGCAACCCTGGAAGCGTGGGTATAAAGAGCTTTCACATACACATACGGTCGCCTCATTGCACCTTAGCAACTCATCATAAGAAGTGTCACATCGATCTAATCGATTCATTTTTTCGAGAGTTATTGTGTTTAATGGTAATGTTCAATTTAAAAAGATACATTTTCGACAGAAAATAAAATAGGTGAATTTTCTGTTGCAAATTAATTTTCTAAAGAAGAAAAGAATTTTCGGAATTTTAATAAAAAATTTTAACGAAATACATGAGATTTGAACTCACGGTGTGGGCTTGGTACACCTAAATGAACCTGGTTAGTATGTGCTGCAGGAGACGAAGGCATATACGTATCATTTGAAAAATGAGCGCCGTATGTATATTCTCGAGAATCCCAATCACTTAATATGGTTGCTATATCATGTGGAGTCAAAACCTCTTTATTTGTAGGAGAAGGTGGTCTCCAGTCGTTTCCTGGCGGTCCTGATGATTCTGTAAATTGATTGATATTATATATAAATCAGATCGTTTCTAATCCAAACGATCCAGATGTTAATCGAAGATTTCTATAAACGTTGAGGTTAGGCTGCTTGGAGATATATGACAGGGCGGGAGGACTGGGTTGATCGGGTTAGAAGTAGAAGGGTTGGGCAGAGACAGAGAAAGACAAGGCAGGTACCAGAACGCGACAATAGATAGAGGCAGGGAACAATAAAAGGCGGGAACTTTGAAAAAAAACTATAGGGAAGGAGAGATTGGGAGCAAAAAGTTTGGGATCAATTGAAGCTTTTATCAAAAGGAAGAGAGGGTAGAGAGGAAGCAGTGAAGAGAAGGACGATTGAGGTTCGCGCTTGAAATATCCACAAATGTTTAGATCACCGCAGGAAAAGCAGAGTTTTTAAGAGAAGGATGAGAATAGTAAGGAGGCTGAAGGAAACGAAGCTAAAACTGAAGATCAGATGAAAGTGGAAAGACTGAAAGAAATTTATGAAGTCATGATAGAAGTAATGGGGATTTATCAAGAAAAGCAGGAAAAAAGGGGAGAGGCATTAAGGAAAGAAATTAGTCCGGAGCACTAATCATTGGAGCACAAACTAGAGATGGAAGATAATAATAAAAAGGTAGAGGAGATGCAAGGTAGGATAAGGAAGATAGAAAGCTTGAATAGGGATCTTAGTGGTGGCGAGAGTGGAAATACGAAGAAGGAAAGACTGAGAAAAATAGAACGAACAATAAAAAAGAAAGATAGGGAAGGAAGAAAGAAAAAAAGACATAGTGATATAATTAGAGGGGAAAAAGATGCTAAAATAGATTGGATGCTAAAATAGAGATAGATGATGTGCATAGGAGGTAAGTGATGACAAAGAGGAGAAAGCTCGGAGATAATAGGGCATGATTTTACACGATTAGAAGGGAAGATGCAGCATAACTTAAGGAGAATATCGGAAGAGGAAAGAAAAAAGGAAAGAAGAACATGGGTTAAATATGGGAGAATACAGATAGACGGAGCATGATGAGACTGGAATAAAGAAAGGGAAGATTTAGTAAGAAATGAGGTGCCGAGAAACTAGGAGAGCAAGGAAAGGGAGATAGGAAACTAAGAAATAATAACAATCAAAAAGAGACGAGAAACGAATTTAGGGAAGAATGAAGGATATGCTACTAGAATATAGCAGGATTGGAGAGAAAGGATAGGAAGTTTATGAGAAATTTGACATAATGGGTCGTAGTGATAATGGTGAAGACGTTGCCAGATGAGAAGGGATGGGAAAGAGTAAGGGCAAGACTACCAAGAGGTTACAAATGGCAAGTTCAAAATGCAAACAGGATCAATGAAAAGGGCAGAGCGATGGAAGGAATGGTGATGGAATTTTTAACTTAATAGTTAAATTTTTAAAGGTAAAGGTTAATTTTTTACCAAAAAAGACAAATTTTCAACAAAAAAGATGCATTTTCAAATAAAAAACATAAATTTCTAATAAAAATAGTAGATATAGTTTACTTGTTATTTTGATAAAATAGCTTGTAACCAAATAAAATAAATTTTCAACGAAATAGTTGAATTTTTACCCATATATATAACTTTCCAACCAAAAAGATTAAATGTGAATAAAAAAAAAAATTCTACAGAAAGTTCAGTTAAATTATCACGTCCCGCGACTTTAATGATAATTAGAACTATAGATTAAATAATAGATCATAAATGCATAAAAATTATATTTAATAATAAATAAACAAGTGAAATGACTATATTCAATATCCAATTATTATTGTCAAAATCATATTATAAACAAATCTAATATTATTAAAATGCCTCGTGAAGATCAGATCTGTAAGGAACGACGCAACATCCCAAGATAAGTTACGCATCAACATTCGCACAACAAACAGGCACACTTAAATTAAAAAGCAATAAATTAATTAATAAGAAAACCAGAAAAGTCAGCTGCAGACACATATTAACTCTCAGACGGCACACTGGTGCGAATTTGCACCGAATCATTTTTCAGTTTATTGAGACACTATATTATATATATTTTTCAAATGTGCATAATATATTCTAGATATTAATTATACCTTCAATGTGTAAATTTAGGTAATCCTCACAAATTTATGTACATTTATTACTTATATATACCGTAATTATCTAAATTTTTCAAGTAAGTAGTCTCAAATGCTTACATAAATAGGCTCGCATTTGTGAAAATGTTATATGCAACTAACTCTCGCTTTCAGTCAAGTGTCGGGGGCTTCCTTCAAATGGCCTTCGACTGATTTCGGGGGATAAAAATGTAAAAAGTGACGGCCGCCTGACTCGTTTCCAATTGGAAGGCCGAGAACGGGGTAACTGAAAGCGAGAGTTTGGTGTAATTCGAAAAATATGGGACGTATGAACAAAATGATTTGCACTTTTTGGTAGGTAACTTTTAAGGAAGAGCGACAACAAAAATGGTTGAAACAATGGTTCAGAACAGACAAGATTGTCAGTCCCATATGTTTACAAAATACTGGTACCTATAGGTCCGTTCACTTCATGCCGACACCAAGTAAAATTGAACAATGGAATACGATATATTTTTTTTTGTAATTTTTTGGTACAAATAAATTTTTTTTCTGTAAACTTCCCAGAAAAGGGTGGTGGCGCCAGCACGATGTTTACTTAGCACCGCCACGTATTCAAACTTTATGGCCCTCTTCTGACATGTTTCCCAAAAAACGACCCCTAAGTCGTACATAACTTCCCCTCGTCATCGAAAACGGCCTCAAAGTGTGAAAAGAAACCTTAAGCAACGAAAAGATGTTCCATGGATTTAAAGTTAATAACTTAACACACTGATAGCGGATACTTTTTCCTCTTTTTTTCTCTTCGATAAAGTGTAATATGTACCCCAGGAAACGTACCCCCAATTCTTATACACTCAGTTTTATGACTAGCGCATATTCAGTGCACTCTATCAGCACTTTTGTGTAAGGGGTAGTTTTTTATGTTAAAGAATAGTCTTTAAAAATTTAATTTGGGAATGTTGGAGAGCCTAAAATGAGCTTTCAATTCTTATGTACTCACTTTTAATATAAGTACATACTTTTTTAATTACAGTTTTTTATTATAGGGCTTGTTTTTGAAAAATTGAGCCAAGGGTCAGGCAAGAGCCTTAAAAGGGTACTCATTTCTGATCTTAGGGGTAGCTTTTTATTGTCAAGGGTTTGTTTAAGAACATTAATGTTAGGATCGTTGGAGAGCGTAAAATGTGCTTTCAATTCTGGTGTACTCAAATTTGAGATTAGTGCATATTTAATTTTTAGTATAATTTTTTATGATAGAGGTTATTTTTTAAAAATTGCGCTGTGGGTCATGGAAGAGCCTTAAATGAGCCTACAATTCTGATGTATTCGGTTTTATGATCAGTGCATATATATTGAACTTTATCAGCACTTTTAAGAAAGGGGTAGTTTTGTGATGTCAAGAGTTGGTTTTAGAACCTTAATTTTGGGATCATTGGAGAGCCTTAAATAAGGCTTAAATTCTGCCGTACTCAATTTTAAGATTCGTGGATATTTAATTTTTAGGGTAATTATTTACGATAGGGGTTGTTTTTGAACAATTTCGCTGTTAGTCATGCAAGGCCCTAAAATGTACCTTTAATTCTGACATATTCAGTTTTATGACTTGTGAAAATTTAGTGCACTTTTTCAGCGCTTTTAAGTAAGGGGTGGTTATATAATATCAAGAGATGGTTTTGGAAAATTGATTTTAAGGGCATTAATTAAGAGCAACATTCCTTAACAAAATCCCAATGAGTATATATAGATTATTTCATTCTATGGCTTTGTTTTTTAATAGCCGCGCTGGTAAAATAGGAATCTGTCCTACCTTACCGACACTTTTTTGATTTCCTAACTTATTTTCAATCGAAGCACCACATCGAGTTGAAAATTTGGCATAATAAATAAGAAGCACTAAGAAATCTGGGTTTGGTCCTGAATTTTAATAATTATGAAAAAAGTCAAAAAAAATATATTTTCAAAAACAAACTTTTTTCATGATTATTAAAATTTAGGACGAGACCCATATTTCTTAGTACTTTTTATTCATTATTGCAAATTTTTAACTCAATTTTAGGTTAGGAAATAAAAAAAGTTCCGGTAAGGTAGTAATCTGGTCACGTGACCGACGGAGAGCACCTACTGGAAAATGGCAGTTTTTGCGGTTTTTCAAACATTAAATTATTTATAACTCGGGAACGGACAATTTAAAAAAAAATGACAAGAGACAGAAAATATTTGAAATGTACCAAAAAACCTTACAAAAATGCTTTCGGGTTAAAGTGGATCAAAAATCAAATAAGAAGAGGTAATCCCAAGGTTTGCGAGGAAAGAGCACCCAGCTGCATCATCACCTTTTTCAAATTTGTAATCTCCAGTTTAACTTTTATTGTAATCACTTAAATAAATATTAGTTATTCTGTGATGCGTAAATTCTTCTGTACTTCATTTATTTCTGATATTTGTTATTTATCGTTATCCCAGTTTTTTAGTTAGTTTAGAATTAGAATATAAAACGGGGAACCATTTTAAATAAGACAAAGTACAAACTAAGTTATATATTTTGGGACGTAACAAAATATTCATTCATATAAACTAATTTTTAATAATAAAAATAATGTTCAACAAATGTTATGAATTTTCAACCAAAAATATGACCTTTTTACACAAAAGAATAATTAAAAAAAGGTTTTTTCAACCGAATATTTTGGTTTTTAAATTAAATTTTTAATCTATTAATTGTATTATTAAGGAAAAAGTACGTACAGAATTTTTTAAGCAAATTGTTAAATTGTTAGCGACACTTCTAACTTTGCACGTCAAAATCTAGAAGTGTCTAATCACACTAATGGCGTGAATCTTAAAATTTTTTTCTTAAAATTGTAGGTATAAAATATTATTATATTCACCTATGTAATTGAGGATTACCGCCCAAGATAAGACCAAGGTATATAGTTCCTTCATCTTTTCTGATTAAAGAAAACACTGTTTATTGTAATAACAAACAACTGGATTAACAATGTAACTAATGGTATTTTTGTGCTTCATCAGATTGTAAAACGTGCACTGTGGTTGTTGTCTTTTTTATTTCCAGCGTCAAGATTGGTTTCGTGCGGTATTCACATTTCAGACTAGTCAATGTTTCTACAGTATTTTTTGTTTAAAAAACGTAGCATCTAACACCGCAATTTTGTATAGTGTCTACTATAACTGAAAAATCATCACTGTTGTATGAATTGGCCAAGCGAGCCGTTGATATTAATTTCCTGTTGAGTGCCCCAAAAAAATATGTTTGTAATGAGTCATCATTCTCTAAAAAATAGGCGAGCAAAAATTTTAACAAGAAAGTTATTCTTTAACCAAACAGTTCAATTTGAAAATAAACATACAATCTTAACGAAAATGTAATATTTAATATTGCAAACTAAAAAGATTTTCATTTGCAATCAAAAACGGTTAAATAAATTTACGGAAAGAGGCAAATTTTCTTCAGAAGAGTTGATTTTTTTAACTTTAAGATATAAATTGTCAACAAGAAAGATTACTTTCAAATAAGTAGTTTACCTTTCTACCAAGAGAAAAAGAGTCGAACGTTTCCTAAAACTTTGAAAAACTACTTCATAGTTAAAAAAATGTCATATTTTTTAAAGTAAATTTTGTAACATAAAATATGACTTAAAATGTTTTTAGAAATTCTAAAAAAGAGATATAATTCTCTGGAAACCTTTAACATCTCCAAAAATCTAAATGTTTTTTAATTTTTTTAAATTCCTTACAATTATTTTTTCAAAATAAAGTATGCGTTGAAAATTTTGATTAAATCTCAAAAACAATTTTTATGTTCAGCTTTTCAAGATTTTTAAAGAGCTTCGAGATTTTCTGGCAAAATACAAAAAATCCACATTTTGTTCGCAATTTTTTAAAAATATCTTTACATTTTAAATGTTTTTAAATATATTCACACGGTGAGTCACATTTGGTAACCGACCCGGATTCGCTTTGATGATGGAGATCGAAGTTATAAGTGTCACAGATATGAAACCCGTTAGAATGAAACCATAAATAATTGAGAATCAAGTTATGAAGCAATCGCTTATCGACCTCGAAATTATTAACTGAATCGTAGTCAGTAATTTACAATTCTGAAAATAATAGTACAGGAAATGAAGGTCTTTCAAACGAATGAAATTTGGTGACAAATGAAAAAAATATTGCAACTTAAAATAATCAACGAAGCAAAACATAAGGCAATTTGATAGGGGCGAATCTCAAATGATTTAAAAAATCTCTTCCGCTAGATATGGCTCAAAATGATTGGAAAATGAATATAACGAGATAATTAGAAACCTCGGTAAATGTCCAGTAAGACTATGAGAAATTGAAAACCTAAAAACGAAAGTTGATAATTAAAGCGAAATAACGCGTCTTTTAGAAACCTTCTTTAAATCATCATTAGACACATAAAAAAGCGATAAGTAAAAGCGCTACATTATAATCATCGGTATATCCAATCCATATCTCTGATTCCGCTTTGCTTATAATAATCCATCCAGTCAATTCCTATCCAGAATATATATTTTGCAGATTCTTTTGTTTTGGTCAAAGGCTCTTATTCGAATTTAAGTTGTTTATGTGTGTAGATAGTATTCTGTTCCTAGAAATGAACGAAACGAATAATTAATCCATGAGAATTAAAAAATTGTATTTACTTATTTTATATACAAGTACTTTTGACCGTGTTCTCTTTTTGTTGAGTCTCATTTCTTTCTGTAATAAGTCGTCTCTTTATTTGTTGTACTTATGTCTCAAGTGCATCATTTCATTTCATAATCATTCTCTTGACATTTGATTTGTTTAAAAAATTTATCTGAAGTGAGTATAAATCATCCAAAATTGTTTTCATATCTTGAGTAAGACAGAATGTCAACCGGGTCAGAATGCGCCGAATGGCAAACCTGAAATTCCCAAATGTCCCCGATTAAAGTGTCTTTATTTAATATACCTAATCCGTCTTTAATTGACACTGGCAATAAGATATCTTGTGTTTCGGAAAAGTTCCACAATTATTTATTGTTACATGGTAAAATAACAGAATTACTAGTTCTATTATAATGAGAAACGTTCAGCTCCTGGGAACCGAAGTTACAATTGATTATTTAAATCGATCTATTTAAATCAATGGAATTCCAGCTCTTAACTTATCGGTTTTTAATCGATCAGAGGTTACAGCTGTACAGATAATTTCTAATATAGTTTCAAATGATATTGCGATTCGAGATAAGAATAGATTTGACTATGACGTCACCCTACCAATCTGCAATTAAAGAGTTAATGAGTGTGGTTCGCTTGTTATTAATTCTAATTGACTACTCGTCATCAACAACATAGTCAATCTCAGTAGAGCTCTTGGCTGCTATTAAGGGGGCTGTTGGCGAAAGGGGTGGGGTGAGTGAGCTCGTCCCCCATATCGAGATTGAGCTATTGGATCTCGACCCAACTGCTGAAGGAGAGGAGGTCGAGGCAGCTGTAAGAAGCCACTTCGGTAGGAAGTATGCTAACGAGATTAAGGTCAGCCTCTCGAAAAGACTCTTCAGAGGCAATCGGAAGGCTTTCGTGGAACTACAAGAGGAGATAGCGGCGAGACTTTTGCGCATAGGACACCTGAAGGTGGGATGGGTGTCCTGCCGAGTGCGCAAAAAGATGGAGACGCTATTCCTATTCCTTCACACACCCTCAACATACTTGGTGGAGAAAGGGGGACCTACAGCTTAAGGTGGGTTCGGAACCACCAAGAGCAACAGCTTGGAATACTTAGAAAACCTTTCTCTAGAGGTACCGATTCTGCGACTCTGTGGAGATGAAAAAACTCCCTTGCTAGGCTACTGTTTACCGCATGAGCCACCCAGGTTCTTCCAGAGTGTGAGGCGGGAATCAAACCTGCAAGCCGATGGAGTGGATCGAAATCCTACGCTTTAGCCCCTACGACCATCGTATCACTAATGTTTTGTTATTAAAACTAACTAATTTTAGAAAGGGAATCTATGCTGGGCTTCTAGTCAACATTGCTGGAAGTCTGAATATCGTTGCTACTTATAATTTACCTGTTCCTTTTTCTACTCAATTTTCAAGGTTGATAATTAAAACGTTTCAATATTGCGATAGTCGATATGTCTGATATTGATGACATTTTACATTTTCCAAAACTCTTGTATTCTAACCTACCTGCACACCTCCAGTTCTATATGTATACTTATGATTATTATTACTTACATTTTATTTTCAATAAATTCGATGTTCTGAAATGGTATCAATTAATAATTTATGCTTGTGCAACTATTTCTCTCCAATGTTGCCTTTTTTAGAATAAATTTATAGCATTGCTATATTTTTTTGAATACTTCTGTCACATTAGGTGTCTTATGTGGTTTTAGACGCTTGAGAAAACTTTCTAAACTCTGTTTTTATGATCTTGGGAATTTTCTACGTGGACACTTTCTTTCAGTTAAAAAAAGAGAGGATTCTCAAGACAAGAAGTTGGAATGATCTTTGAAATCATTGAATGGATTGAGATTTCGATCTCCCGCGTTATACCGAGGCGTCTCTTAATCTAGATTCAAGAATCATTACATTAGATGATTTTAAGATCATTATATTATGTAATATGATTATTAAGTAAATCAAGTTCAACGGTTAAGAAATTAAATTTTCATAGAGAAGATTGTCATTTTTTGAGTGCGAATCATCTCTGTAGCTTAAAGAAATTCTAAATATTAATTTTCATGTGATTTTAAGTTCTAAGTGCAAATCACGTAGCTGTCAGTTATGGTAACGCGCATAATAAGACTCATCCGTTGTTAGAACTACCTGTAGTACAATTTACAGATAGAGGAACGTTTATTTAACAGCTTGTATTAAAAGTTAATACCTATCAAGGACAAACGTGACACTTTAAAATGAAGAGATACCGAATTTAGTGTTGACTTTACAATTTAATAAAGCACCAAAGTAATCATTGGTAACATTGGAAATCAAATTGTTTTTTATTGCATTCAGCAGTGTTTCCCTAAACTTGAAAAGATGAAAGTGGTCTATATCTATAATTTTAAAGACAAATGTGGACACATGTGATGCACTCCCAGATGTGCACGTTGAACTTTCGAAAAATTAAAAAGCAATGTAACGGGAATCGGTGTGGGAATGCGGAAACGAGATTTTGAAAAGAATAAATTTACTTTTTAATTAGATATAAAATCCTTTTTTGTAGACTCTCAGCGCCTACTTTGACCAATTCTCAACATACTAGAACGTGAAGCGCGCTAAGAACAGAATAATTAGTCTTTCATTAGAAAAATATTTTTACAGAAAAAAATTACAGCAAAAATGGTACTGATCTTCTAATATGACAATTTCCACTTCACAGCTTCACACATTTTAGTTTGAAAAAACTTTTCTTTTTAAAATATAACTACTTTGTTTATTTTTAAATTTTTTTTTCAAATGTAAGTTTAACTGTTTCATTTTTAGTTGAGCATTTGTATCCTTAAGTTTGAAATATAACTATTTGGTTGAAAATTTCTATATTCAGTGAAAAAATAATCTTATTGTGAATAATTATTTATGTTTAAAAATGCAGGTATGTTTAAACAAATTCTCTTTCGGAAGAAAATTATTCTTTGTGGTCAAAAATTAATAATTTTTGTTCTTTTTTGTATATTCATGTGCAATAAACTTGTTTTTATTAGAACTTTTGCATGCCTGAGCCTCGCTGAAACACGTAAAGTTTCAGTCACTAAAATGATTATACTTTTTTCAGCCGCGACTATGAAAATATATTTATGAACGTGTGAAGTGCATTTTTATAAAATCGATTGGTAAAGAAATTATTAATTTTTTAGTAATTTTCCAATTCTTTAGAACATGTGTTTAAATAATTAATTTAAAAAAAAATATAACATTGCAAATAGAAAAATAGTTGCACGCAATTCACCCGCATCACGAACTTTTATTACAAATTTATCTTTTTCATTTGAAAATTTATCTATTTTCTTGAAAATTTGTCTTTTTTAGTAGAAAATAAATTTTATCTTTGAAAATTTAACTATCAGATTGAAAATGCAACTATTGTTTTAAAAATTTTATAAAAACTTATAATACTTAGTAGAAAATTCATTTATTTGGTTAAAAATTCAAGACCAGGTCGTTTTTTTTTTATTAAAATTTTTTTTCTATATTTTAGATTTTTTTTGTACAAATATTTTATTTAATAAACATACATTTTAACCATCGAAACTTAAAAGCACAAACTTTTTCGTCACATGTTTTTTGTATTCATTGAAACATCTTGCGTGATTCAAAATCTAATTCTCGTTTAAAGTTTAGATTGTTTCTTTTGATTAAAAAGATTTTAATTGAATCCAAAATATTTTTCGGTCAAAATATGAACTACTACACTTTTCATTAAGAAATTGTTTTCCTAGTCAATAATTCATTAGTTTTGATTATCAATTTAACTATTTTTTTCAAAAATTCCATCTTTTCTTTGATTGAGAATTAATTATTTTAATTGAAAGCCTGAAAATAAAATTTTAAATTAATAAGTCTTAAGGTTTCGTCAGTTCTATTATGCACGGAAATATTACTTTCCTTGTCACTGCGTTTTAAATAAAACTTAATTCATAATTATATATGTTTTATGATGACATTCCTTTATTCGAATTTTTTTAATTACGCAATCGGCATTGAGGAAAAATGACAGCAATGCTTAAGAGGCATCCGTGATGCACGTACTTTTTAGAGAAACAAGTAGCGAAAGCAAGAAACCATATCTAATATAATGATATTTGAAAATTAAACAAATTTTCAGTAATTGCCCAGAAATTTCGTATTGATTTAACTTATTTGGTATATAATTTAATGCAAATATACTTTTAGTATGGGTCTTAATAAACACACCGTTAACATGAGGAATAAATTTTATCTTTCTATTATATAAAAAAGCTGCAGCGCGTTTATCGGACGAAAGATCAAATTTATCAGACGTAAATATTTGTTTGACGTATGTGATATGTCAATCGGCTGCGTCTCTGTTCAAATAAAAGTTTCCTTCATAAGTTTAAGAATCTCCGCGGTATTCATTTTTTAAGTTTTCTCACTTTATTTAAATGATTATAAACAAAATATCAATCAACTACACTTATTGATAACACAGTCTGCACTTTGGTTGCTTTATACTGAATAGTGGTTGTTTACAATTTTTGTAGTCTTCATCAGGGTCAATAGAAAACTAAAGGTTATTCCAAAACAAGGAAAGGACTGAACTTGGCTGAGTGTTCTTGTCCTCTGATCGCAGAAGCTCTATCTGGCTATTAGCTTGGTGTTGAATCAGCTTCTTAGAAATGTTGACCTTGAATTTGCATTCAGCGACTTAAATAATCTTCTTGTACCAATTATCATCCAAATTTGTCAAATTCTAGAATTTTTAAATTCTTTGGTCGCAATACTGCATCAGTTATTTCGAAAATTCCAACGTTGACCTTGAATTCGTATGCAGCGATCCACTGTCAATTCATTGAATTTCTCAAAAATTGAGGGTTGCAAATAACCCCTTAGTTGATCCTTTTTATAACGATCGAACATCTCCGTCTAATTTCATGAGATAGAAAGAGAGGTTCGATCAAATAGATAAGAGTAGTGCTCCGAATTTTGGAAACATTTTGAACTGCGCTTGCGTCACGCCAGAAACCCGATTGATAACTGTTAGCGCGCGTATTTTAAATGATATAAATATTCAAAACTAACTAACTAAAAATTAAAAAAAGTGATTTTTTTGCAAAAAACGTTATTGATTCTGACTTCAAAAAGAAACAAAATTCTTAATTTATCTTCAATAAGTTCAGTGATTTAATTTAAATTCACATTGTTGGATATAAAAAAAAATAATTTAGAAACTAGACAGAGACAAGATTGATTATTGTGAATCGAATTATTTTTCATCGACCAATCCAGAATCTTATTTTACGATTAAGAAATTACAATTTATGCATGTCCTAATAATTATTTATTATAAATATTAAATTTGAATGTCGATACTATTAAAAATTAGCGCGCCAACATTAACCAATCGAATTTCAGGTGCCACTTAAAGCAATTTAAAAAAGTTCCCAAAATTTTGAGCACTGGATCAGAGGGCATCGGAATCCCACCCCTGCACTAGACTGAGTAGACAAGTATTAGATGGCAATGCGCGCTGTAATAAATGGCCCTCTGGCGGTTTATAGACTGTTCTAAAAAGATACATTCCCTACTAGTACGCGTCTGTTAAATCTGGCGAAAAAACAATAACCTACATTTCAGTAAATAATAATCTCCTACTAATCCACAGAAACACGCAGTTGACATTTTACCATCCACATATAGTACTGAATTGCTACCTACGGCCGTCAGAAGTGAAATAGGAAAAAGAAAGAGAGAACATATCGAGAAAGTTGACCTGTATTTTTCTAAAGATGGTGATTGGTTTTATTCATCTTCCATCTACTAGAAAAGGAAGGGTCGACTTTCTCGATTTTCCCTCTCGTTCTATTTCCCTATTGCACTTCGGACGGTCGTAGATAGCAGCCCAGTACTACACGTCGACGTGCTTTACATTTTACGTGTATTTTTCGCTCCTACGGGACTCCAACATCATTCAGTATTTGCGAAACATAGTAAGGAAAATTAGTAGAAAGATATTATAAGCCCAGATGCTACATGTTACTAGCGAACCTATAATCAGCTCCAAGAACTGAAAATGCCATTGTTTCAAGAGTGACATAGTTTTCTTTTTAACTAATAGCATTTTTTTAGTTTTTGGAATTTATTATCCGTTCGCTAGTAAGGTGCCGCATCTAGGCTTATAATAACATTACGGAGATTTTGCATCGCGTTCCGTAGATTACATTAAACCATAAAGTCACGTAATGATGATTCTGCGCTTGCTTTGTGATCCGAGTTCGTTAGCGGATCATTTAGCATTTACCGTATCCTATGAAACCTTATGCAAAATCTTGCTAATGTATAAAACCATATAAATGCACTTCGCTTTAGTGGCGTGTGCTGCATATTCGGGTCATTGGTTAACCAAAACTTGCGGAGATCGGTCGCTTTAAAACATGGGCGCTATATTTTCCTAAACTGCCCAAGCGCGGAACTCTGTTAGAAGAGCCGCGTGTACAGAGCAGATCAACTATACTGTTGATTAAACGGTTCGGCTTGTTCGGGGTAATGCTTCTCCCGAATAAGTGTAGCCATTCTGCTTGAGTGCTTTGCGTTCGGGTACATTAATAAGCACGCGTTATGCATCTTCAAAGTAACTGAGCTATGTTTCAAGCTGACGCTAGCCCCTTACCTACGATCAGGCAAGCATGTTTTGAATTTTAGTCTCCATCTCAAGCGCTTAGCGTTTGGTCGGTTAGACCATCGGGAGATGTGTATCATTTTAGTATTAACCTTATTTGATATTTATTTCACGCGGGCACCGATTTCATCGTTTTACCAGTGACGTTTTATTAAATAAAAATCTTGAGCTCACAGCGTACCGATGTTTTAAGAAGCAGTCGATGTATATCTTTAAAATAACCTTAGTTTTTTTCGATCTAACGCTGGAACCTTATGTGCGCTCGCAAAAGCATATTTTGAATTTTAGACTACATCTCGAGCGCTTGGCGTTCGGTCGGTTAGACCAGCGCGACCTCATTTGATCTTGTTCTCGCTTAGCGTTCGGCAGTTTTGGGATGCGCGCAAAATACATCATTATCAAAGTAGCATTTAGTACCTAACTCGCTCTGCCGTCGTCTTTCCCCTTCCAGCATACATAAGAATTTATTTTCGTCACAAAATTAAGCGCTTAGCGCCGCGTAGCGCAAAATCTGCTCATTTTTATTAATTTTTTTCGTATCTTTCATCAGGCCCTTATAATCTACATATCTACCAAGTTTAGGCCAAATCCACCGCAAGTGATTTTCCCATATATTTGGTGCGGAGTCCTTTGCCGATATTTATGATATTTTATTTAAATTTCTAAAAATTTGATGATCATTTGCGGAAATTTATTAAAATTTGAAGTAATTTAATAGCAACGTTTAATACCAGCTGTTTTAGATAGATTTACAGTACTGGAAGCTATAATATCTCAAATTTATAGAAACTCATAAAAATTAATTAAATTTATGAAAATTAATGGTATTCATGTGAATTTATTAAAACTGCTCAAGTGCTAGTTAAAGTTAGGCATACGTGATTTTTCGTTTGAAATTAATTTTTTATTGAACAACAACAAACATAAAGATTTTCCGGCATAGTGCTGATCCTCGCTGATTCTCGCTGATCCTCATTTTTATATACCTATGAAAATTGACATGCGCAGGAACGAGTCTATCTCTATTATCTATAGCTACTATACATTCATTTTAAAACGGTAATGACTCTTATTCACAAAAAACTCGATTAAGGTGTGCAACTTGCGAAGGTTTAGAGCTCACAAATGATAATTGAAAAATTTTGGTAAGTTGAGGAATTGTCGTCTTAATCGGCGCTTTGTTAGAAAGTAATCGATTTCGAGGCAGTTTTACTGTTTAGAAGTGGCAAAAGAAACATTAGGCGACTCCAAACAGATTTCGTTAAAAAGCTTAAAGGAACTACGAAAGAAATTTACGACCACATGACGGTGTCATAAGGAATTCCAATAATACTCCCAAATTAAAAAAAAAAAATTAATGCTTCAGCTAAAAGAAGCTCTGGTGTGACTTTATTTGAACTCCTGATGATCGTTCCAATAATACAAGATGATCTTTTTTTTTAGTAATCGTTTTTGATTTAATAATTACAAGTCTAAAGCTGAAATTGATAAAATGTACCAATTATTCCTAATAGGACAGAACATCGGCATTATCAAAGAATTTTGTGGGCACCAAATTACAAATAAGGTAAGAACTTTGGAAGTCTAAAGTTAAGTCGGATGAGTCATCAGCTGAACCTATTCCTTATAAAAAGGAGTAACTTTGAAACCAATTATAATAATAAATAATGTTTTATTTCCAAGAAATGTGATGATGTACAATGCAAAGAGAGTTCACCTACATGGTTTATGTGATGGGAGCGAGAAGGGATATGGAGCTTGTTTAAATATTTGATACGAGAAGGACGACGAGCGGGTACACTGCTTTCGCTCAAGTTCTAAATTTCGTGTTGATCCTTTTAAAAGTATATATACCTTAATCAGAATTAGTAGAAGTGTCATTATTAATTAATATCTGTGGCTTCACGTTCGCTCAAAAGACAATCCCGCAGACAAATTTCAGGAGGTAAACTACTTGATGAATTCCTGAAAAACAAACTATGCCTTAAAGGTCCTCATTAGTGAAGTCCGGCGGAACATTTTTTTTACCAAAATCTTATCTTCCTTCACTAAACTGAAACGAGTTATTATTGCGTTCTGTCTTAGATTCTGCCCTAAATATCTTCAATAGAAAGGTTCTTTGAAGACTGTAGAATTAAATCATGCAGAAATTGATATTATTCGACGTATCCAACGGTTTTGTTTTTATAAAAAAATTGAAAATTTAACAAAGGGTAATTCATTAAACAAAAAGAATAAAATTTGTCCGTGCTTTCTTTCGACGAAGGAGATACTATACTTCTACTCGAGTCAAATCTCTCAACAGATTTACTAATTAGATATTATTATGATAATTTTTATCACAATGGAGTAAAAACCAGTCTGTGCATTTTAGGATAGAAAGTCTGGCCTATTGATGGTAGAAATTAAAGCAAGAAAACGTTACGTAAATGTATAATTTGATTTCGTGATTCCACCCAGATTCGAAAGCGAATTTGATCTCAATAGTTAAAGCTTCAAATGTTAGATCCATTTTAATGACAAGAATGTTTAAATTTGCAGGGGTTTACCAAAAACTCGGTACGAGTGGGGTTATGGGGTCACCGGTTTCAAATTTTTTGGGTTCTTTAAAAAAATTCTTTAACAAATATCCCTACATTATATCTTACAGATAGAGTTGCTCACATACCCAGAACATATCCAGAACCATGCTACGCGTTCGAGCTATCAACGTTAGTATATTACAATTCTTGTAAAACAGCATTTTAAATTCGGATTTAAAATTATCGGTTTGAAAAACACCCCTGTTATAATCATTAGTTAAATCAGTTTCTTTTAAATTATGATCTGCTATTCTTGATCCTTTAACTTAGTTTTTCATGGTCAAAACACCTTTTGCATTCTTTTTCTATATCTTTTCTATGTTTATTACGTAATTGTCTTTAATTACAAAAAAATTAACACTATAGGACATTTTTATCAAAAGTTTACTGAATTTGAAACGACATTCAACGAAACGGTCTATAGTACGCCGTTCAGCGCCAGTTTACAGTAAGGTAGTGTACTTGAAAAAATGTAATGTTCTGTTTCTTGTTCCAGAGTTCAGTTTACAATCTGCCGTACATCCTCATGGTCTCGAATTACATGGTTTCACTTTGCATTATCATGGCATGGCGCATCCTCCTGCCATGTATTATGCTCATAACATGGAGCCTTCTCCTGCCATGCATTCTGCTCCTGCCATGTCTGCTTCAGCTGCGATCTTTTCTACTCCTGCCGAGTGATCTCTTCATGCCAGGCCCACGTCTTCTCCTATGGAGCCACCCTATTCTAGACCACTTGGAATAAATGTTGATAAAATTCGATTTCAGCGATATTTTCCCGTCAACAATAAGAACCGAAAACTTACAATTCGATTATACAATTTTCGTCCCGGTACGCTAATTAATTCAAGAAGTCTATCTGGTAGTATCTCTGACCCGCTGACCGGAGTACACTTTATATTATCAGAAGTCAATGGTTACACCTTAGCATTAGTGGAAAACTTGAATCTAGTCATACTAGATCCATAAATAAATATTTTACAAGAAAGACTGTGGATTTTCCTATTGAGCCGGCTATTCCTGTCAAGCCCAGAAATCCTGGCTAGCCCCCCCTATTCTAAATTATTTGGAATTAAAATTGAAGAACTTCAATTTTATCGATTTTTCCACTCAGAAATCCAAGCTGGGAACTTGGAATTCAATTATACACATTTATTCCCGGTGTACGAATTTATTTGAAAAATTAACTGAACCATATCGGACTCGAGTTAACAGGAGTACAAATAATATTATCAGACATCAATGGTAACATCATTGCATTGCTGCAAAAAACACCAAGTGGTCATTCCTTTTTTCGTGGACTATTAATATCAGAACCATTAGGAAACAATTAAGAAGACAGAAAGTGGTACGAGATAAGGCGTCTTAGTGTTAGCTTTGTGCCAAAGAAAATTCCAGTTAATAAATTGGATCCGCAAATTAAATAAAAATAATATAAAATGTTTTTTCATCCAGCATTTCCTCGAAAATACGACTGTTTAATTGAAAACTATATTTTTTGTAGAAATTCCATCTTTTTTTGTTCAAATTGAACCGACTGGTAAGAATTTATATACGTTGTTGAAATTTTGTCTTTTTCTATACTACTTCACTAGTGCGCCATGTCGCGCGGTTTCAGGATTGCGAATATTTTTGTGTTACGTAAGGGAACTTTTTCCACCACGAGAGCCCTCGGAACTCTTTATACGACCGTGTTTGGCTCAAAATGAAGAATATTTTTTTTATTGGATTTTTTAATAGTTTAAACCAAAACCGTTTGTCAACTTAAATTGATTTTTGTAATAAGCTATCTTCAGACTTCCAGAAATATCACTCCGGAAAGCGAGCAAATTGGGGAGGGATCTACCGCCAAATGTAGATATCTTCTTTTCATTCAAACCATCTAGAACCTTGATTCCCGGAAAAATTCGATTCTATGTGATGCCTGACAAGTGGATTACAGGGGAAGGCCTTCAGGTCGAAATGCAAATGGAGGTCACGTGAGCATAATCCGAAAGAATAGCAAATTTCATTCGAAACATGTCACGGCTTTTTTGTAAGTAGGGCCCGCTTTTGAAAATCTAAATTTTTAGTAATGTTACCCACTGTCACTGATTCATTAATTTCAATCACACTTACGCAGCATGTCTTTCACCAAGATAGTTCCGACTTCCAATATTTCATGAAGACACACCTCAAATCCACACACCCCGAACCTTTGCACCCTAAGCCCACCAGCGTCAAGCCCTGCATAAACCCAAAACCTACAAACCCCTAACCCTTACACCGCATACTCACCAACCTCAAGCCCTGAAAAAACCCCAAATCAACATACACCAAACCCAACAACCTTAAGCCTTGCACAAACCCCAAACTCAAACACCCTTAACCAACTTACTGCAAACCAATTCACTCCAAATCCACACACACCAAACCCATACACACAAAATCTACAAATCCGAAACCCACGAACCTTAAGCCTATGAATCCCAAACCCACGCTTCAGACTGCTTTGCATGCTTTTTATTATGGAAAAGATCATTGAACGGCCCATTCGAAAGAGATTGAGGAACAGCGTGCAGTCCGAAATGTGTTTGGCAGACGATCGATCAGTACAATACAGATCTGGTACAATGTCCTGGAGGATTACCTTCGAGTCAGGGTCATCTGCTCATCGGGGTGGCGAACACGATAATTCTGTACGGAGCAGAGATGTTCGAGGGGAGGATAACAGTCGGGAGGAGAGTCATTGGACACACCGGCTTATACTCTAAGTCCGGACATGGTTAGAGCTGGTCTAACGTCCACTGACATTTTACCTGACACACTTACAGTTAGGTTATGAGGAGTTTGCATAGTACCTTCGCTACATGGGCAAGAAGTCATAGCCATGCTGTTAGTATTGCTCAACCTCAGTGCAGGAATTATCCTGCATGAGGAGCACACGATAGTCGCTAGAGGGAAATTAACAGTGATATGTAAGATTACACAGAACTAACTGCGTGGACATCATAATTTTTGCTTGCTTTGGGGTGATTATGTAACTTGTGTCCCCTTGCCTCTCACGACAATTGTCCTCAAATGTTTAACCTTTTTTCCCTGATAACGCGTTTGCATATCTTGAAAAGATTGTCGAATTGGTTTACGTTGATGTGTTATTTTTGTTTAACGTTCGAGACAGAACACAGAACAAGAGATTAACGCTTAACTGTCACTATGGACGATAAACAAGAAATTGGCAATCAACTTAGATGATGTACTGCGGAGACAAAATATTTTCATGTACAACGCTTCATTTTACGGCAGAAAACCAGTACTCTATTTTCAATAAATTCAACAAGAACAATACAGATAAGAGAAGGTTTAAAGGCATACGTGTGAGTTTAAGGTATTTGATGCAGGGCTGTAAGAGTTTAGGGTAGTGTAGGTGTGAGTTTTGTGAGCTTGGAATTTAATAGTTTAGGGTGCAAGGGTTCAAATTGTGTAGATTTAGTCTGTGTGAGTTTGGGGTGTGTGGTTCAGTGTATGTGGTCTTGAAATTTGGTTTAGGGTAAATGAATGTGGTGTTTGAGGGTTTAGGGTTACTGGGTTTCGGGTGTGTGGGGATGGCGTGTATAGGTTTGGGTTTTATGGGTTTGAAGTTGGTGAGTTTGGGGTGTAAGGTTTTGTTGTGTGTGGATGTGGGTTTTGTGAAGAACTTAAGTTTGTTGGGTTCGGGATGTAGGGGTTCGGGTTATGTAGATTTGGGGTTTTTGCAGGGGTTGAGGTTGGTGGGCTTAGAGAGTAAGGATGGCTGTGTGTAGATTTTAGGCATGTAGGTTTAGTGTTTGTTACTTTGGGGTGTGTGGGTTTTAAGTGGGTGTTTTTGGGTTTTTTGGTTTTAAAGTAGGTGGGTTTGGCGTTTGTGGATTTGGGGTGTGTGGGTTTGAACTGGGTAAGTTTGGGGTTTGTGAGTGTGATATTTATGAGCTTTTAGTTTCTGACCACGGGGTTTATAAACTTGCGGTTGGTATACTTGGAGCTTGTTAGCTGAGGGTTTGTGAGTTTGGGGTTAGTAGGCTTGGGATTAGTGGCGTTGAGTTTTACGGGTGATAGATTGAAGGAAGGATGGATGAAAAAGTAATGAAACGATGTTTAAAAAATATGTTAATCTGTAGTTTGTAAATCTGAAGCCTTTTATCCTGTTTTTCATTTTACTCTAAATACTGACGTGCTAGCTCAATTCTGCGACCGGATTTGAGTAAGCTAACTAAAAATCGTGCGCAAAGCAGGTAGCCGCTTCATGGACGTGAAAAAGTCAAGTATTAAGTATTATTATTACGCTCACCCCAGCGTAGAGGACATCCGTAGAACATCATTACACTACATCACAAAATGATAAAAAATCGAATTTTAGGCGAAAAAATTAACACCATTCTTTTTCCAACACCTTAATTAAACAGATTTAAGGTTCAATGAATACTCAATGCTTATTTTATGAAAATTGCACAGAAAAAATTGTAGATAATTTTGAGAACAACAATTGTGTCACGTAACATTTTGCCGTATATAGAATAATTTGACCGCATTTGATCAAAAAACAGTCAACAGAAAAGTTTTAGATTTTCTTGAAACGAACAATTTAGTTTTTCATAATTTTTCGCGTATGTCGCCCAGTTTGTTTGAAAAATGGATTTTTTAATTTTGTAGAAACTGCTTATGATGGATGAAACCAGAAGACTTGGTCCTTGTATTGAAGAGACATACTGCAGAGTGGCAGAAGGACACATTCGCGAGGACCATTTTGACATTAAAACAATACCTTCGTATTGCTTACTAGAATGTAAAAAAAAAAAAAATTTTATTTTCCGGAAAAACTATAAAAGATAGGAAAAAATGGTAGTAAATAGAATATTTTACTCTGAAAAGATTTACAAATTTTGAATAAATTATTTTTTGATAGGGTAAGTAGTTGTCGGTTCCATTTTCCGAAATATTGTGAAAAAATCAAATCAATGGATTTTATTTATTTTGAATAAACCGTTTTTGATGGATACAACTGCAACCATTGGTCAACAATATTACTAATACCAATAAATTACTAAGCGAACTAAATTATTTTGTTTAACTCGCAATAACGAAACAGAATAAAAATTACGTTCAGATCCCTGCAGGGATGATTACAATAATACAATATAATGCATGCATAATTGTAGTCGTTGCAGATTTGATTGGGTTTATTTACACATAAATAATTTGTTTTATTGTAGTATTCGTGAAGAAAATATGTTGTGTATATTGGAAATGGCAGTAATGTTTATTACTATTAATTATTATTGACACCTCCAGTGACAGTATTGGTATTAAGTATAATATATTTTTCTTTTCTTAAATTCATAATTTTCTTATCATCGTTATCAAATTGCCTACGAAAAGGGGGAGATCACATTAAAGCTGAAATTGCAAAAGCTTATATTCAACAATAGGAGTTTTATTGTTTGTTAACCTTCATAGATTATTAATTTTTTTATGTTTGTAACTTTGTCTGGCGATTCTCTACACTTTTACTACTTCTATTGAGTGTGCGTTGATCTTTAGAAGAAAGAAAAAAAGAGTACAAAAGTTCAATCAGAATTCACAATAGAACATTTTTGAAGGCATTACAAACGAAAATGTATAAAATGTGAATTCGGAAATCGGCAGTCACTCACTAATATTTTCGTCGTAGTACCAAATTCGCCTCTTTTGAAATTTTATTCATTTAAACATACGTCGAGTAATTTCAATTTAAAACAAATTAATAACGATCAAAACGGATCATTTAAAGAAAATTGTTTGTCTCCAAATAGTTCAGTAGGCATTTGCTAACTTGAGTATCTAACGGACAATAAGCTGAAAAATAAATCTTTGATACAAAAACTCGGACTAAAAAAAATTGTGTTAAAAAAAATGACGGAAAAAAATCAGACTTGTCCATTTTTTATAAAAACTGTTATTGAAAAATACACATAGTGTTATTTGATACGTCACATTCAGTTTAAAAATAACTTTTGCCTTATTTTCGGATAAAAGTCGTCTTTATTGTTTTTAGAAATGATAAAGGCATGCTAAGAAGATATTGTAGATTAACTTTCTTCGCTGGATGAACTATTTTGTAACAAAAATTTCTATTAATAATAATGGGAAAAAATTATTTATTTAGTTCTTAAAATCTACGTGACAGGTTACCAATACAGTGACTTTATAATAATTCTTTGCACATTATAAAGGTCTCGTATATTCTCAAGGTAGAATAATATAAACCCATACTTTTTATTTTAACAGAAATTATCTGAGTTTCTCAAGGTGAATTAATTATGCGTGTGCGAGAATTTAACTTCAGTGAAATAAATTATGTGATACTGATTATTTTTTGTCACGTCACGAAGTCCAAAAATGATCCTTGTATACGATGCACAAAGAATAAGGATACTCATTAATTATTCTGCTCTTATAATTCTGATATAAACCATTTTTCTACATTTTCAAAAAATGAATACGCTGCATATTATTTTTTTGACCCTGGACATTATTTTTAATTCTATTGGTATGTAAGGAACAAATTTATATAATTTGTTAATGTTTTTGTATTTTTAGTATGTTGGAACGCATAGCCTCGATTCATTTCAACAAGTATTTTAAAACAAAAAGAATAGCCCGAGTCATTTTAATAAAATTTAATTTTAAAGCTAATTTTTTTTTATTTACAATTTTTGTAAGTAGTGTTGGGCTTTCTTCACAGTGCAGACGATTGTACTCGCACAGAGCACAAACCAATCGTGTATGGTACGCTGGATGATCTCGAGACACTTTTCAATTATTTTAGTTAGTTTTAAAATCAAAGTGAAATAACTCCATTACCTGCTCACTTTTAAATCCTAAAACTTCTAATTGCTGCGATGTTTTCTTTATAACTAGGATGCAAATTCTGAACACAGCCTGCTTTCACAACTTGCATGCATGCGAAAAAGGTATTCACTGTGCCCAACAATATTACGAGCGCGTATTAATTTTTAGGGATTTCTAAGAGGTGACATGTCGAAGACCTGTTATGTGTTCTTAGTTTTTATTACGTCTCGTTTTACCGAAGATTACACAGCATCGTTTTTGTAGTATTAAGGCTGTCAGATTACCTACCAACTAAGCAGCATTTGCGGGAAGTTCTACTTTTCTGTTTTAATTCGAAGAAAATTGCTGCTGAAAATCATCTATTGCTTTCGGAAGCTTACGAGGATCTTACTCCATCGACTAAAACGTGTGAGTATTGGTTTTAAAAATTTGAAAGTGACGATTTGATCACGGAAGACAAAGAATGTCCAGGCTATACGAAAAAGATAGATGATGAGGAATTGCAGACGTTAATCGATAATTACCCGTTTCAAACGAAAGATGATGATTACATGCACTGAAAATTTTCCAAAGGTAAGGAATTTGGGTTCTGTACGAACTGAAGCCAAGAGGCGTGGAAAGGGAATTTTTCATTTGTGAGCAGCTACTCCAGCGGCAAAATTGGTAAGGGTTTCTGCATCGTATTATCACTTGCTATAAGAACTGGATTCGAAGGAAATCTTGGATTAGACCTGGCCAACTGTCAACACCAAAATCGAATATTCATGGATCCAAGCACATTAAATGTATTTAATGCGATTAGCAGACTGTAATGTACTATGATAAGCTTCAAACTAACAAGCTTCAAACTAACAAGCTTCAAACTAACAAAACCATCACGCACGAGCTTTATTGAAAACAACTAATGCAATTGAGCTGAGCATTAAACAAAAAACGGCCCCAATGCGAGCAGATATACGGTAAAGTTATTCTTCTACATGTGTGAACAACAATTTACTTCTTATGGAGATGACAAAAAATGGGTGGTTTTGTGGGTCTTCAAAAGAAGAATCGTTTTATCGACGTGGTGTCCGCATGCTGTCAGAAAGATTCGAGAAAGTAGTAACTAGCAATACTCTGAATGATTAACCCTCTGGCACGAAGAGTGTCCCCGTAATGAATTCTAAAATAAAATTCCTAGAATTTAAGGAATTTCTGTTGTTAAGGAAGAAAATCTTTTAATTTTTCTGGCAAAGATCAACTTGAGAATCATTGCAGTTTCTCGAAAAATCGGTGCTCCAAACCTTCAACTGGATAAAGAAAGTTATACATTTTCAATTTCCAGTTACTACGGAAACATTAGAAATTGGTAAAAAAACGCTCTATGGTCGAGCACCTTGGCTTTATTCTTTTTCTTTCATATTGGTGGCATTTTCATCCACAAACTCTTACAAGCCATATTTCGGGCAAACCCACATTATAGAAAAAAGGAATGTTGTTAATTTTCAATAGCTCCGAAATATTTAACAAAAGAATCTTGAGCGAGCCAGTAGAAGATCGAATCAATCTCAAGGAGAGCTTACAATTTGATTGTTATTTGCCTACCTACAAAAGTGCACTGAAAAAAAAGAAAACAAGTTTTACCCTCCTTCAAAGAAACCTGACAAGCCAGCATACGGGTAAATCAACATTGCAGAACAGAATTTTATTGTGAATTTAGATAGCTTAGAATGATTTGCATCTGAATCGTTGGCGAGCCAAGTGTCGCGTGGGCCAATCACAAAGAAATCCTCCTGATTTATTGTAAATCACCTAGCTAATATTGTTCTGTTTCAAAAATTACAAAACGAAATTTAAAATCACTGAAGAAAAAGCTTGTTTGCTTGATATTTAATCACTTTTGAAACACTAGATTCACTTTACAACACTCTTCCTTTAATACGAAATCGATCTTCATATCTTTGACAAACCTTTCGACATCAGTACAGTAAGCAATCGTCTCAACAGCATGAAAAATCTTGTCAGCTTTAAACTTTACAAATATGAGTATTTTATAACCGAAATATTTATCAACGCAATGGGTCCCAGCAAAAATTTTTCACTTAAATGAGATTCAACACTTTTAAAGTTCTGGGAAACTGCTTGAATAGCTGTTGAAATTCCACAGGTTGTTTCAAGATTGAGATAAGACGTTTTTCGAATTTTTAAGAAATCGCTTAAAGATAGTAAATGGTTAAAAGATATTACCTAACTATTTGCGCGAGATGTTTTTATTACAGACTGACCACCAGGGTTTGGGTAAGCGAGAATGTACGTGTCCTTGGTTTACGTTCTAATGCATTGCTCTTCTTCACAAAAGACGATATCACCTGCTCTTCTAGGAAGAACGCAATTTAAATCTGTGATTTTTCTTAGATGATTTAAATTCATAAAATCGGGTAGCTCAAGATCATTAAGATTTTGTATTCGGTAAATGTTTCTTTTACATCTACTGCACAGAACGCATGGCAAGCGATCATCATTTTTGTCGTACTTGAGTACCGCGGGATTAACTTTTCGAGAAAGCCTCGTGGGAAGTCACCAGAAATCTGTAGTTAATCCGAGCGAGGTCTCCACGAAGTCTTCGTTATTCCGATGGCAGTAATTGTTATTCTGACTTCCTGATCACTGAGTGATGAAACCCTTGTTAAAAAATTGAAAATCAACTTATTTGCTAACATATTTGGTCCTAAAATACTTGTTGCCCAGCCTAAAAACAAAAAAAATTTTAACTAAAGAGGGCCAGATTGTTTGCGTAGTAATGAAATCGGGGCTATGTGTGTAGCGCGCATCATTCACAGGCTTTAACCGACTTATTAATTATTAATATATTAAGTTTATTAATATTAGTATTAGGTTTTGAATACATTTAGTACATTTTTAGCTTCTTAAATTTACAAATGTTTCTTTGTGTTTTTACAGGGATATTATCAAGTGTCCCGCCTAAAGAACTGGACTTACTTACAAATTTTGGCAACGCAAGTAAACCTTCAAATCATCAAGGTAACCCTAGTACTAATTAAAAGTGATATCAGAAGTGTTAAATTATAACCAGTTTAAATCTAATGATAATCTCCTGCACTTTAAAATATTCTGCACGCATGGAACCGAACTTTGTGCTTTGCAGAAAAATGTTCAAAAAAGAATACCATAATAGAATTTCTTTCTATTAAGATCAATTTTTGTATGTTCTCTCCCTTTAAAGCAGAAAAATCATAACTACGTCAGGAAGCGTATCGAAATAATTTCTCGCTGGCAGACTAGACCCTGACCAAAAGTATGATAGGAAAATTCAGTTAATGCCATGATGATTTTCTTATAATGAATATTAAAGGAGTCAATGTAAAAAGTATAAAAATGACAAAGTAGCTGCATATTCCCTTGATATCTTTAAAATTGCTTAAAATACTAAAATCTTCTAAATCATCTGGAATCTTTTAAAACTACTTGACACCGTTTAAATGTTTTCACAGATTTTTATGATAAAGTTAAATTTATTTTTAAGAGTTATTCAGAAATTTGTTTGAATCTCTTCAAATTCCTTCAAAATCTTTTCATGAATTCAAGACGGCACACCGGAGAAACCCTCGTTTGTCTTAAGGATATGAAGGTACTTAAGGATCACGGCCATCTGCATCCATATCGCGAGTGCCTTGGCATATTTTGGCCACACATGTATGCCTTTAAGTTTGAGAACCAGTGACAGCTTTACACCTCTGAGAGCACTGATTGCAAGGACAACTACTTTAACCGAATACTTTGGGTGCAGTCGTTGCAAGTCCCTTTTAAACTCTTGATTCATCTGCTCTTTTTCTTTTCCTTGGCAAAGATGTTGTATTCAGCCGGGGCCAAGAACTTGATCGCAAATATTGGTTGTTGGACAATCAGAACCCTCATCATCAGAATCCTGCTTGACACACGAATTTAAATTTAATTGAAACAAGTTGTCCTCAACTCGTAGATTTAGGTTAAGTTGATAAGTGTCTTCCGCAAGTCCAGAAGATTCTATAGATGGCTCAACTCATCTGTTTCAGTGTCTATGGGATACCGCCCATCCAAATCATTGACTGAGCTACGCTGCCGATGACTGATTGATAAGAGAGAATTGATTTGGACAATTTTTGTCATAGTATTGAGTAGAATTATGTCCCGTTGATTCGTCCAAGCTTGACTAGGCTTAGAAACAAAGGGAATAGCATCGAATCGAAGTTTACTCTCCCGTATTGGTATTCCTGGCAATAGACAGAATGTATGCCACTTATTTGGACATTTCTTCCAATGGTGACCATCACCGTCACAATGGAATCAGGTTCGTCCCTGCTTAGGTTGGATCAGAGCTTGCGATCTCTATCAGCAGACCCGCCTCTAGATGATCCCTTTGATTTAGATAGGCTCATCCGCCTTTGAATTCTTGCTTCCGGACTGCTTCTTACTTTTGCTAGTTTTTTTTCAAAGTCGATTGGTCCTTATTGTCAGCAGTGTTCTTCTGCTGGCCTCTCAAAAGGCGTTTTAGCTACCTCGCTTCACCACTCCGCTTCACCAATCCTCGCCACCTGTTCTTCCTACTTTAATTCATAGTTTATGTTACCAAACTGGGCACTCGGCGGGTAGATTATCTAACAAGAATGGCATCGCATTCAGCATTTCCTCGTCGGTGATGTAACACACATCCTTTCGCTTCTGGACTTTATCCAAAAAACTCTCTACGCTCGGACCATACGACCCGTGAAGCGTAATTTGAGTAATCTGCTGAGATGATTTGTTTGGATAGCAGCCCCTAGTTGCCATTATTGCCCCGAGAATCGGGGTGCTATTTGATATGGGATATCCTTGATAGGTAGATGCGTGTTCGCAAATTTTTCTGAGGAAAAAGGGAACAAATTAATTTTCCGAGTAAAAGAGGAACAAAATTTCTTCAGAGTAAAAATGCAAAATACTGATTCTGCATGTAAAATGTTTACGAAATCTTTGAAATATTTAGGAAACGTTTAGATATGTATTAAATCTTGGCCAGATTTTTTTAGTCGTTGGAAGATCATTCTAATCTTTTTACAATCTTTTTTGAATCTTTACGAAATATTTAAATTGTTCTTGAAATTATTTATTTCTTTGTAAAATATTTGGGAAATAATTATTCTCTTTGCAAAATCGTTTAAGTATATGAAAAATCTTTGAAAAATCTTTGAAAAATCTTTGAAAAATATTTAAAAACTTTCATCTCTTTGGAAATCTATTGAAATATTTGAAAATCTTTGCGAATATATCTTTGAAATTTTAGAAATACTTTTTAAATATTTGTTAATATTTTGAATTTATTAAATCTTTAGGAAATCACGAATAACCTTGTAAAATCTTTTAAATCTATCCAAAATCTTGGTGAAATATTTTTAATTTTTGGACATCTTTCCGACATATTTGTAATATTTTTGAAATATTTAGTAATACTTGTAAAATTACCAAAATCGTTGCAAAATTAATAAAAAAATCTTTATGCAATCTTTAAAATATATTGAAATTTTTTTGTAAAATAATTAATTCTTTGTGAACTCGCTGTAAAATCTATTTAATTTAAAATAGCACTCAATACTCGAATTATTAGACTGATTCAATTGATCTACTAATGGATATAAGTCTCTTGTCACATTAATGGCGAAGTATTTTAAAACTAATTTTCAGTTTCCATACAATTTTGAAAGTTGCACTAATTTCTCAAATTCATATTTCAGGAGTAAGTTTGCACTATTATTTGACTAATTTACCCCCAGTATTAACTTCAAAAAATTTGAAATTAGCGCTTATTATTCTGCCTTTTAAAGTATTTAATTTGAAAATTGATAATTTCGTTACTATTTTATTTAATGTTCAGTGCTTTGTCTTTGAAAAAGGCATATTGAAAAGCTAGGGTTGCCACCTTTGGCTGATGGTTTTTGCGGCCTCTGTCGAAAGTCGCATGAATTTCGGTGGGGGAATCTAATAATGGAGGGGAGAAGTTAATGCGGGTTGCGCGCGAAATTCAAAAGTCCTGGAATTTTCAACTTTATTTATTTACATATTTATTTGTTTACATATGCCTCAACGTCCCGCTCTTGTGCCTACTTGGTCTTCTAAGCGCTGTCCTTCCAGCGATTTCCCTGGGAAGATGGCCTCCTCAAAAGACAAACACCTCATTGTTCCCGGCCGATGGTCAGTCCGGGGTTTCTCAATACGTGTAGCACAGAGGAAATACTGCGGGATGCTCACACATTCCGCAGACTTGTAGCCCTCCAAACAGCACGTCCAGCATGCCTTGGTTCTATCAGGACCTTGCAGTTCGCTGCCATTTAGCGAAAGCCTTGGCAACGAAAACAACGCATGACCTCAGTCTTCTTTCTGACTATGAAGGATATCCAACCAACTTTTAGATGTCCTGCGCGAGTGAGTTAAGATGCTAATTCCTCGCTTATCTCTACGTAGGCATTCAGGTAACCCCTAAAGGGCTTCTTCGACATGTTTACCTTTATTTCTCCTATGTCCAAATGAGCTAAGTGATTTCGGACGGCCTCCTTCCCTTCCTTTACGACAGTCGTTATGTCGATGTCCAGAAGCTCGTCTGCTGACGGCCCCGCCTCGATGAGGATTGCGCCTTTCCTTGTCTCTTTGACTCCCCTGATTTTGACACCACAGTTGCCAGGGTTGACCTTCTTTAGAGAAATTTTAGGACCTTAACGTAGCTTAACCCTTCGGACGGTTTTATAAGAACTGCCTCAGGTCGATCTCGCCTCTGCTCCTTCTTCTGCTTTCTAGTGATGTTAGTAGCAGGTTCCAATTTTTTTCTTCCTTGCTTTTGCTCGAAGTCGTGACCGCAGGGGCATTTCTCGTCTTTAGCTGTTTCATCCTTGGCTTAGAGCAGCTTGCCTCTACGGGACTCAGAGAGGGCTCTATCTCTGGCTTCCCATTTTAGAGAGTGCGAGTTTTATTAACTTCTTCGGCCTGAGAACCGCTTTGGCTTGTGTCTTCCTTTGACTTCGCCATCGCCTTAAGAGTAGTTTCTCTTCCTCTTTGCTTCGAAACTTTGGCAACAGCCTCTGGGAGGTACTGAAAGTTCACTCTAGCTTCTTGTATTGCATTACCTTCTTTTTTCGCTTTCACTTCTGCTTTAGCATTTCCTTCCTTTATTGGAAGGTCCATATTTTTCGTTGTTTGGCAGTACTCCTTTATTTCCTCCATTAAGATTTGTAGCTAAATAATATAAGCATATGCTTCACCAATGTTTGTCGAGCCAAAGTATAAATAGGCTGTTCCTTCCGACTCAAAACACGGAAAAGCATCCCCCTCTACATCCAGTAGACCACCCAACTCCTCACATATACTATTGTTTAGTTTATCTTGAATATTCCCCAAATTATTCCCGCGAGTAGGTAGGGAAGTACAGAACCACCCCTGCAGAGTTCCGCATGCGGAGGTAAGGTCTGTATACTCTAGGAAACTTACTAAAATATGCTGTAAAAGATCACAAAATCAAGGTTGAGTAAATTCAAAGCACTCTTTCAACTCTTTTTCTCTTTTAGAACTTGAAGAAAATTCGCTAAAACCTTTTATTACGAGTGTCTCAACGTCATCTTAATACTACATGTTGCACAATTATGGTTTTTGACTAAGTTCGAATTGACTGAATTGATTGAATGCAAACGCTCGTAATGATAGAAAACAAACTTTACGTTTTTCTACCTCAAAGAAATGCGAAACCGTTTGAAGTGGATAAAAATCTGTTTATGCAAACGAAGAAAGCCTGCAACGATCAACGGCTTAAAATTGTGTATTTGGATAGGTGCTTTAATTCTATTGAATATATGAAAAAGAAAAATATGTAAAGTGTTCGGTTTTTTTAACTGTCACTTACTAGCTGAAAGTCTTCAGGGGGATCAACATTATCATGCCTTATACACTTTAAAATAAAATGCTACATGCAAGTACATACAGTCTAAATTCATGATTCACAAAGAAAGCTATCGTCGGTGCTGAAAAAAAAAAAAATGTCGCCTGATCAGTGAAACTACTAGCTACTTATTTTCGTGCAAGTATAACATTTAATCCCAAAGAGTAGAAATTATTAATAAGTTACTTCAACCTCTTGTCACTTTTATTTGATGGTCAAGAGAAGCAACAATGCAACGGTAGAGGAAATGTCTCAAAGATATTATCCGCTTGTACTGCAAGAAACAACGTTTGCTATTCTTCAGGAAGGCAGTCTTGCTATCGCTGTAAGACAATATTGAATCTTTCAAAATAGCTATCGACTTATAACTACCCAGAAAAGCTAAATTACATCCACCTTTTATTTGATGAGGTACGATTAAATCGCTCGAAATTTGATACTTTCAAACTACTAAATGTTATGCTACAATTTATCTTATACCGCGTCATAGGATTTTTACAAGGCAAGTTGTAAAATCATATACTTCTATCATAATATACATTTTTTGGTATGCGTTATTTATCAAGTATAGTTTCCGTGGCTGCAGCTACATCTTTATAGCACAAATAATCCCTTCTTAGACTTGACCGGGATAGGCTAATTAAATTTTGAAAATATGTCAATTACAGGTAAGATGTACTTGTATCCTTTGTTCTTTCTCATAAGGCTGCATTTCAACAAGAACAGCCTGCAAGGTTGAGACCATTTGAGACCAATTCCACGGATCTCAAAATGTCGGCGTTCGTAATTTCTCCTAGCCGGCTTGTTCAGCTCCTTTACCAACTGTAGCTTCTCAACGTCATTTTGAAGTGCTTTGAGTTTCGTGTCTCCTTGAGTTTTAATCTTTATTTTATTATTGACTACTTTAGTTCGCAAGGAAGCTATAACATCGTAGTAGTCTAAAGTTAATCACTTTGAAGCTGACCACAATTTGTACTTTCTGCTAGCTTGAAATGAAGTCTGAAAATATCGATGATCATCTTGTAAATGATGAAAATCGTAACAAAACACTTATTCACATATAATACCAGGATCTCGTAGTTCTTCTATAATTAGTATAAATTCTTTTTTGTGACTTGGAATTCCAGCATTTTAAAATGCTAGCAGTAAGCGTAATCGATTTGCAATTATTTTTTGTGGGATTATACCTTTAACAGATAAGGACTTCCCGTTTTTTTTCGTGTACCTGTATTTTTGAATAGAGATGTTGAATTAATTTCCTTATAAAGTTTTTATATTTAAAGGCTTCACTGTCTCGAATTTCTCCATCTACTTTATAATGTTTTTATAAGCGTTTGTTTTAGTAATAGTTTGAATATAATTTTCAAGGCTACTTGGAGTTAAAGAGGACTCTTCAGGTATTTAAAAAAATAAAAGTTCAATTAAACCTTCTCCTTTGGGGAAATTTAAATTATCCATATGGATATAGTTCTAGCTAGAACTTATCGGAGAAACTCCAATAATTAATATATCCTTAGTTAATTTTCTAACACCATACATATTTTCGAATTATCTACTTCCTCCACCAAATAGTATGAAATACTTGTTTTCAACATCATCAATCCACAAAGATGTAGACGATTCTGATTTTTCTACAGCTTCAGTACGAGTTGATAACTCTAAATTACTAGGATCTAATCTAATCGTGATTATATTCATCAATACTTCCATCATCTTTACTCTGTGCTTTCTTTTTCCTTTTATTTAGTTCAATTTTTTTATATTCTCGAGACCATCAACAATTTTCTTTAGTGAATTAACAATGGGCTTAAAAGTATCGCTCAATGTGCGTTTAACTGCTTCTTTATCAAATTGTATTAACCCATGTCTTTCCTCGAATTGATTCACGAGCTCCAGAAATTTGACTTAAAATATTTTTATGCTTTTGAAAATTCTCTTTCTGTGAAGACATGTTGATACATCAACGTCTAAGGTGCAACTGTTTCAATATTAATCATTAAACAGCTAAATATTACTTATCTCTACTTATAAAACAAACAAAATTTTTTCTATGACTAGCCATCAATCTAAACACATATTTTGAAATTGTTACCAAGTTCTATCTGTATTTACATGATCATAATAAATATGCTTTAGATATATTTCATATTGTTTCAATAACACAAGTAAATTTACATTATGGCGTGAAAAAGATTTAGGAATATAATCATATAATCTTGTTTCTCACAAGTCACATCATAAGATACAAAGAATTAATTAGGTTTTCCTTTACTTGATCTTATAAACTCTTCTTATTCATTGAAAGGATAGTCATCAACGTCATCTACTGTTTGAAGGGCTTTTTCTAAAAATTCATGATTTGGATGTTTTAGAGATATTTAGTAGATGTAAATACATTCTGATTGTAGTCCACTAGGATGTATCTGTAGAGCCAGCAAACCATTTGCCTTTCCACAGCTAAAAGATCCACAAAATATTATTCCTACACTGTTTGGTAGCAAATGTGAATATAGTTTTTCTCTATTCTCGTTATGGATAAGCGAATCCAGATTCTGGATTAGTAGTTTCACAGGTTGTGCTTCAAACTGCATCTTGATAATGACTGACTGGAAAACCTGTTCATAACCTGTTTATATATGTTGTCCGTTCAGTCAGAATGTATCTCTTGCTGATAGACATTATCCTTTACAAAGTAAAAACAGTCAGTTGTAAACAAACTGTTAATCAGAAGCAGAAGAGGCTTGGTCAACAAACTCATCACCATATTTCGTTTAATGTATTTATCGGAAGGCAGTCCCAGCCAAAATGTCAGCCTGTCTAGATGCCTCGAGTAGCGCTGGTTAAATTTTAGATTAAGCCAACAACCTTTTAGCATGAGGTGAACTCGGAATCCATTTACTGGACGCATATTGCAAAGACCGCGATATAGTCTGCTCAAAAAATAGAAAAAATATAAAGGCTAGAATCTCAGCTGACAGTGTACTAGCTAACCAAGCTGGGAAACGTGTCTTTGCTTATCACGCAAGCATAGGTGAAAAGGCGGCTACTTGGTAAATAGCAGAGAAAACGAAGGTGAAATAAAAATTGGGGATTGGTGTCAGCAATGTACTATTTTAGCCAGGCTTTTTACTTGAACTCTACTACTCGATGAATTTTGGATACTTTGTATACTTCTTTAATGAAAAGGTGTGAGTTGTAACCAGATAAATTATGGAAAACTAATAGAATTACATTAGATTTTTTGTAAGCGACATTGCAGCTTCCGTGTGCCGGACTACTTGCTCACATGTAAAATAAAATTAAT
Organism: Druon quercuslanigerum; assembly: GCA_010014905.2. NCBI lineage: Eukaryota > Metazoa > Arthropoda > Insecta > Hymenoptera > Cynipidae > Druon > Druon quercuslanigerum. The sequence goes on from JAAAKG020215967.1 coordinate 37,341, forward strand.
CGCGAATCTTTACATATTCTTTCTTAATTTCTTTTTTGCAAATGTGATACAATTTTGCACTTAGAAAATCTTGTCTTTGCTTTGGTATTCAGTTTTACATTGGTACCAGACTTTGTAAAAGAGAATTTACCTTCATAGCTAGTCTTTCGACTATTTGACAAACCATTCAATCCAATAGTTTTCATGTTAGACTCTACGTCCTGAAGTGGAATCCATATAACTGTATTGTATATAATATGCAACAATCGTAGCGATATGCTATTGATAAGCCGGTTGAAAGTATGACTCTACAATTATTAAAATTTTAAATCACCTTTATGATTTATTCGACCAGTGGCACAGTCATCGCAAAAATGTTAGTTTAAATAACTTCTCGCGAGAAAGTTTTTCAGAAAATTTGAAGAAAACCGGTCGAAAATTGCGGAAATGGCAGCGAGTTGAAGTGAAAACACTCTGTCGCTGAAGAGTTTGGTTGTTCTTTGCCGCTGCTGCTTTGTGGCTTAGGAACAAAGATCGATAACTGGAGCACTGCAGCAGCAGCGTGTGCCTTCAAATATTTGCTATTTCTACAATTTTCCACCCACTTTCTTCAAATTTTAAGAAAAACTTTTTCAAAGTCTAGTGAACAACTTCCTCGCGATAAGTTATTTCTACTAACATTTTGTGGATGACCGTCCCACTGGTCTAAGTTGGCAGAACGTGGTTTTCGTTCCGAATAAATTTGTTATTAAAGAAAAACAAACATGTAATATATATATATACCATACAAATTCCAAGCATTTTTCCCAACAAACGGCGGAATAAACGCGAGTTGTGTTCTAAGAAACATCCATTTTAATCGGAAACTTTTCTAAATTTTTATTGTTCATCTTAAATAATAATTATTAAAAGAAAAAATTTTTTATAAGAAAAATTTGTCGACCGCGTCAATTTGAATCCGAAGATATATTTTTTTACGGTTTGGACATTTTATTTGTATTGACAGATTTTCCCGGGTGGACAATTCTTCTACGCGGTTTGAGCGCTTGTAGAGTTATTGCATCCGTCACCTCAAATTTTCTTACAAAATCGCTAACTTTAACATAGCTTTCTACAGTAAGAAAATTTGTTGTAAACTTTTTTTGTATCTTTCCTAAATTTCTTGAGAAATTTGATATAATTATGAAACGCCGATTTTAAGACAAATTTCGACGAAACGGTTTATAATGCGACGTTTAGCCCCAGTTTTTGGTACAATTGTGAAAGTTAAAAAATGTAATCATCTGTTTTGTTTTGCAGAGTTGAGTTTACAATTCGATAGGAATCCTCATGGTCCTATATTTCCTGGTTTCACTTCTCATTCTCCTAACAGGAATCATTCCCATAGTACGGAGCATCCTCCTGCCATGTCTTCTGCTCCTGCCGAGTCATCTCTTCATGTCAGACCCACGTCTCGTCCTATAAAGCCCCCCTACTCTAGACTACTTGGAATGAATATTAAAGAACTTCGATTTCAACGATATTTTCCCGTGAACAATCCAAACCGAGAACTTGCAATTCGATTATACAATTTTAGTCCCAATATGCAAATTTATTTGAGGAATCGAACTGGCCGTATTACTGAACCAATAAGCGGAGTGCAATTTATATTATCAGCAGTCAATGGTGACGCCCTTTCATTAGTGGACAAACTTAAAAGTGGTCACACGATTTTACGCGGATTATATATGCCTCCTGGCCCAAAAGGAGTGCGAGCCAAAATAAACTTATTCAACGACCACGTGAGCGAAATAGGGACAGAAGAAGCCACTGACACTCCATTAGGAAAGACTAACTCATTCAAAGATTTTTTTACAGGGAAGATTGTGGATGTTCCGGCTGAAGAATCTTTGGCTGACCGGCCCACTTCTCCCGACAAGCCGCCCTATTCTAAATTATTTGGAAAGAAAATTGAAGAACTTCAATTTTATCGATTTTATCCCTTCATTAAACCGAGCCGGGAACTTGGAATAATATTATACACGTTTTTTCCCAGCATAGGAATTTATTTGAGAAATGAAAGTAATCATATAACTGTCGAACCAACCGGTGTACAATTTACATTATCAGACATCAATGGCAATGCCGTTGCATTAGTTCATAAATTACAAGGTGGTCATTCGATGGTTCGTGGACTATACATACCCGATTATCGTCACTTAGGCGGAGTTCGAGCGACGATAAACATATTGACCAACCACATTAGAAAAATGGAGCATGATGAAATTTTTGGGACTCCATTAGGTAACAATAGAGGAGTCAGAAAGTTGTATGATATGAGGCGTGTAGGTGTTATATTCACGCCCAGCAGAAATTCCGATAGATCCACTTCATCCTCAAAATAAATATAAATAATAACCAAAGTTCTTATTAATATTACGGTCAGTGTTTTGTGGTATAAGCGTTCTTTTAGCGGAATGAAATTATTTTTCTGATCTGAATCTTTTATTCTTATTAATTAGAAATTAATATGAATAATTTGGAAAAAATCTAATGACTCAGTTCCAAATGCTGGTCGAAATTTGAACTTTCTTTTATATAATCTTTTTTTTATGTAAGAAGAATAACAATTATTTTAGTTGAACATGCATCTACTGTATTCCAAATTTAACTGCTTTGTTCAAAATTCTTATTTTTCTAATGGAAAATTAATTGCTCTTATCAGAAAATGTAACTGTTCAATTTCTTTGTAAAAATGCATGTGTTATTAATTTATGTATCTTGGTACGGAATTTCTTATTCAGATATTGCAGAACAATGTCCAAATTTCATTCTTTATTAATCTTTTATTGTAACTTCTCTGAAGAAATGTATAAAAAAACTGTTTTTCAAATATTTAGAGAAGTGCCCTTTCTACCTTTTTTCACATGTATGCACCTTATTTTATGATTACTTTGTTGGTTTAATCTTGCTAATAATATGTTAAGAAAGAAGGGCTTCTGAGTTTTTCGTTGTTGAATTTCTTATATGTTTTATTAGACGGTATTTAGCTGACATTTTGAGAGGTATCAATAAGAGTAATTTTCTATGTTGTTGAATTCATTACCTCAATTAAGGCTTACTTAAATATATTAAAGGAAAAAAGTTAGCTGGATTTTGCACATGTTCCAGCTTTTGTTAGTTTTGATACAAGTTTTGTAACAGAAACTCTGAGAGGAATCAGAATGGGTGACTTTTGATGTTAGCAATTTTTTTTTAATCTGTATGAGAAAGTTTTAAGAAAAGAGGGCCAAGGTCAAAAAATAGATATCAGGGATTATATAGATAAGGATCACTTTCCCAATACTGTAAGTTAGAGGAAGAAAATAATAATAACAACATGGGTAAGAAGGAAGAAAGTTAGAAAGAGCAAGAAGAGAGGATGAATCAATGGAAGGGAAATAATAGCACAAGAAGAAGGTCAGGGATATCAAAACGAGAGAGCATGATGTAGATTCAAAGATGCAAATAATGACAGGAAAAGTAAAAAGAGTGTTGGGGTGCACGAAAAAACGGTATATTTTAATAGAAGGGAATTACACGAGGCGGTTTACCCGCCCGTGAGGCGTCGTACATCAAATAATATTTGTATTTACAAATTACAAAGCAAAACCTGAGACTGTCTACCGATTATAGACGTCACATATAACGATTGATAACTGTTACGATAACAAATAACTAAAGAATGACACAAACTTACCCAGCACGATGTGTAAACAGTGAGTAAAAGCGTTTAATATTTAAGGAGATTATCTTACTAACCGGTGAAAGTTCTGTGGAACTTTTCTGTTGTCTTGGATTTGGGGCTATCTAAGAGTCAAACAGTATTGTGCTTACCGATGTTTAGAATTTTGCTCATCGCCTTCACCTACGATGATCACTGGATGAATCTATTCTGTCATCTTATTTAATATAAGATTTTCAGTACAACAACTCTCAGTCAGAGAGCAGGGCAACCCACCTACTAAAATAAATGTAAAGGGAAGACGAAACTTCGCTCTTCTTTTAATTTTGGGGAATCTTCCCAAAATAAATTAGAAAAAAATCTAATTAGTTGGTACGTGACAGCACTTGATCTGACTGAATTGATTTAGTGTATATAAATCGGCATATAAAATGATCAGCAAAACAAATTGGAATTTTGGAGGCATCTATATTTGTCAAAGTAATTTAGGTTAAAGACTTAGCAAGTCCATTCGAAATTTTTGGAAAACCGTACTTTTATTCCCTTCCGATACAATTTTTCTTTTAGACGCTCATAAGTTCTTTGTATTCCCTTATGTTCATTGTTGAACTTCTAAGTTCACGTACTGTATTGGAACCACTGCTTCATTCGAAGGGTTCCTTCGGTTGTGAAAAAAACGCATGGTATTTGAGAAAACTAGTTTTAGCCTTTGAAAGAAACTAAAGCTTTCAGTCAGTTTGTAATTATTCTCATTTTTTCAGTAGAAATAGGATAAGCGATATTAGTATGTTTCCCTGGGATTTTCGGCGAATAAATTTTATCTTGAGGCCAAAGAATTTTATCAAATGAGAGCGACTGAACGCCGTTCTTCGAAGGCGTGCTGCCTCAATCCTTTGAGATGTTAAACCTCTTGAGACTTAGTAGCGTCAGGTGCGATAATTATTTGATTCAAATGGACACGGAAGATCCCGACTGACCCCAGCTTTCGAGAGTAGTTGATCATTTTGTTAGGATATCGAATCTCAACGAGAATTGCAATTAATACCTAGTGGTTTTATGTTTTCATTTGGACTGAACGACATATGTATACCAGTGATATTGTCTGAATTTTCACGCACTTCTGAGTTACGCTGCGTGTGAGTCATAAACTAAGTTTCAGATGCTTACTCCTCTTGCGATATCAATTTTTTAAATGGAACTTCCTACATTTCTCAAAATTTGTAATATCATACTAATAGTTGTTTGTCACAGAATAGTTGTTTTGCTCTCCCGCTGCTATTGAACCGAGATGCGTTTTCTGTCACACGGCATCAGGATAGTTTATTAACAAAATCTGACCTGCACATAACAATTTCTGGAAAAATTTTGCACCAATAAGAACATCGATTTCTAATGTATTATGGAATTCTGGATCAGTGTTTTTTTTGTATTATGAATCTTTTTGAAGTTTTGTTTAAATCGCGACTTTATAGTCGCCGAAACTGAATGATTTGATTCGGTGGAAATAATAGCCACAGACGGGACTGAGATTTTAACTTATTTTTTGGGTAATTAAAAAAATGAAGCTGTTGATTTAGTTATAAAGTTCGCTTGAGAGCCATAATCTAAAATACACAATCTGTTTTAGTAGACTTACTAGACGCTAGTTTCGCGAAGTGTGACAGTGTGTGATGCATTTTGCCTCACTTACGACTTCCGACTTGCGAAACATTTATTTAAAGTCCTGCCTTTTTTGTTGCTTTCAAACGCTTTAATCGCGTAATTTTTTTTAAATTTTCGAACTCTGGACAAGATTTAATAAATTTTATAGGTGTTTTACGTGACTTTGACCAATTATTTTTCTATTATCATAGTACTCGTTGAATAATTCCTAGGCGATTATGTAGCTTTTCAAAGAAAGTTTTAGGGAGGCGATAATATCCGCGGCTTTGTCCTTGAGAGAGCCTTTGAACTGATATAATTTTTCGATGTTGGGAAACGATGCGTACTTGTCAACGAGCGATTTTATCAAATTATGAAATCCCAACCAGGGCTTAAAGGGCCCACTAAGAGTCGATAAATTTAAACGCGGCAAGTTTATTTTATATTCCGGACCGAACCAGTAGGATTTTCTCGTCCGTTGTTTCGTGTAGTCGACGAGTGTAGTTCTTTTGCATAGAATAGATAAAACTCTTCAAATTTCCTATCTAGGTCATTTATTTTTTTCGAGAGTAGGAAAATCACGAGCAGCGAGATATCCATCAATAAATTTTGCCAAATTAATTATTTTTGTTTTGCACTTAGTGATTTTAGTTTTTAGTTTATCAGCCTCTGAAGCCATTGCAAACATTTGCACGAACTATTAACGAGAGCAATAAGAGAGAAGTACCACATGAGGGAGTTGCGCAAAAAAATAAGAAAGGCAACTTGATGGTATGCCTAACATGGAACGTCTGTATTCCTCACTTGAATCTAAAGTTAGCATTACCAACACCGTTTTTGACCAGCGTGCATACCCCTTATGTGCAAAGTGAAATTCCTCTCCACAATTCCTTCCGAGGTATAGTAGTTCTAACTCAACTCTGTCAGATATATGTCACAGTCGTTCACTCATGATCTTGACCTCGGTAAGTCGGCATTAGTCTGATATAAATCATCCGAGGCCCCAGAACGAATCCTGGTGTCAACTTGTAACTCCTCGGCACCCACATTCGTGCCGGTATTAATTCTGGTACAAAATTGAATCTTCTTAGTACTCTTATCCTCTTCATTTGAAAACTAAGGCAAGAACAACATTTCTACTTCAAATTTACAATTGCAAACTTCATTCTCCTCTGAATCTATGTCCTTATTTTTATAAACTCATATTCTCTTAATTTTTATGACCATCTTGCTAATCTTGATCCTAAATTAGGATTATTCAGCTGGTGTAACCTCAATAAAGGACGCTGATCCATAACTAATATCGATTTTGGACCATAAATATAAGGAAGAAACTGAGTGGCAACAAAAATAACTGCTAGTAATTTTTTTTCGTAACATTATATTTAAAGTGAGCCGCCGGAAAAAAATGCAATACTGTTAGCAAATCCTTGTAGATAAGATCTTCATTTAAAATAGCTTCCAAATCGTATTCAAATCATCAATGATTACGAAATGGTTGCGTAGAATCAGGATAGAGTAACAGCGATTTTGACCTTGCTCGCCTACTTGCTCCACTATTCTTAGATCTACAGTTCTTTATACCATGATGGCATATACGCTGGTGTCGGTTTCGAGGTTTTCATTAAGGTAAAGTCTGTTGAAGGAGAAGGAGCTATGAATCGGAAGAGTGTGCAGAAGTGGTGTCATAAATTATAAAACGGCCGTACTAAAGTTTGCGACGATTAGAGGAGCGGAAGACCAGCATTTCAGACAAAATAATCATGGAATCCGTGTTTTGGAAACACAAATGCACAGTTTTGATGAAATGCTTGCAGCAGTGTGAGACTGCAATTTCAAAGGATATTAAGAGACCCTAAACAAATTGAAGGGGGCGATTCAGAATAAAAGGAGGGATATGCTTACAAAAGGAGTCTGCCTGGTGGACGAGAATGCTAGACCCCACATGGCCCACGCTACGTAGCAACATTTGGGCTTATTCGGGTGGGATGTTTTGAACCACCCGGAAGATTCCCCTGACCTGGCGTCTTCAGAATATCATATTTTCACTTTCTTGAAGATCAGCTGTGTGGGGAAAAATGTTAAACGGGCGAGGAGGTGAAGGAGGGGGTCGAGAAGTGGTAGAAGGAGGTGGCAGGAGATTTATTTAAGGCAGGCATAAATAAATTGATCTCCTGCCTCACGACCTAAATTTAGAGGGATGGCGATTGCGTGGCGACTTGACTTTCTGGACACGCCGTGTATAAAGGATTTGGGTCTTTCCATTCTCACCTTCATTTCTAAATCTAGCCTGAACCCCATAACCTATAATGGCATGCTGTATCTTTCGCTGAATTAATTATAGCAACTGCAAGATCCAAGTGATTTTTTCCCCGATCAATTCAGTGATATTTCTTAAGATTTAAGGACCCCTCTGCCTTTCGGATGAAGAAGCTGCGCAACTGAATTTTCATCAAAGAATGAGTTTTTTTATATAGTTGTATTCGTAATGAAAATACGAATTTCTGTGCTAATCATTATTCAAAACTGTACTCAAGTCTCGAGATAATAAGGTATCAATTAGCATATCTACGTGAATTTCAGGATTTGAGATGGTACTGAGCTCGCAGATCCTGTTAAACGAAAACACATATGCGCAGTTGTGTGCTCATTATGAGGATCTTTGCTCTTTCTTCAATACGACATTATGCAATCAAGTAGCATGGCTACAGCTATGTAGTTCCTATATTCGAAAGCAGTTGCGTTTATTAAACTTTCTTATGTAAAAATATTTTTAAGATGTTTTAGCAGCCCTTCTAAAGTGTGAATATCTATATCTAACAATATTGCAAAGTTTGATCCCAAAGTAGAATTTTAAAGAAAAAATTTTGGTATGAGTGACAAAAATTTTAATTTTGGATTTAAAAAAAAATAAAAAGTTATTATGATATTCTTGTAGGTCCTTCCGAAAGGTACGATCTTTTTTTTTGTTTTTTTACGTAGCTGTCTGACAAACTCGACCTTTTATTTCACATCCGTCTGAAGTGTGCCAGAAGGCAGTCCAATCGAATAATTCCTTCAAATGTTAACGCGTTTACAAACTAAAACGGCAACAACAACGACAAAAGGCATAACCTTCTCATTATCATGAGAATGTAATCAATTTTTATTTTGCATTAATCATAATTTCTCCCAACAAGCTATAATTTGGCATACAATTTTTTTCCATTCTAGACTAAATAATTCTTTGTGTAAATATTAAATCTATTTTTGTTATGAAAATTAGATATATTTAGATAGAAAAGAGAAACTTTTTGGCTTGAGAATTCGACTTTTTTGGTTAAAAATTCGAGTACTTGGTTAAAGGTAAAAGATAAATCTTTTTGGTTGAAAGGCAAGCTGCTTGGTTGGAAGTTAACCTTATTGTTAAAAATCTATCTTTTAGAATTGACTTTCATGCCAAAGTTTACATGCAATGCAAATATATTTAATTTTTCAAAAATCTTTTCGAATTTTCTAAAAAACCTTTGAAAAGTTGTACTTAAAGGTAGATACGTTTTCACTCTTAAGCTCACTGGACTTGAAAATTGACCTTGTATAATTTTTCGAAATTTTTGGTTTGTACGCAAAGTTAATTTCCCCCTCAAGTCCAAATGTACATAAATGTGAAATTATTGTTAATCCTGAAACTGAAACTAAGTTGTTTATTGTCTATTTTAATTTCGCAACATTTGTTTCTGCGCGTTACTTTTAATCACTGTAGATTTTAAAAATTGTAGAAATATTGACACTCATAACATTTTTATATACCTATCAAGGACAATCTTGACGCTATAAAACAAAGAGATAACGACTATAGTGCTGACTTCACACTTTGATGAAGAACCAAAATAATAATTGATAATATTGGGAATGAAATTGTTTCTTATTGCATTTAGCAGTTTTTTCTTAAATTCGAAATGATGAAAGTTCTCTGTACCTTGGTCTTATATTCGGCGGTATTTCTCAATTGTATTGGTGAATATAATAATATATTATATCTGTAGTTTTAAGAAAAAAATTCTAAGCAGCACGCTAGTAATATAATTAGACACTTCTAGATTCTGATGTGTACAGTTATAAGTGGACCATATGTGCACGTGCACATATGGTCCACTCCCACATGTGCATGTTAAAGAAAGGCAGATAGAAGGCCATACATCAGCATAAAAAATTTTTCGACCTTCAGTTTGACTTAATCCATACAACCTGTTCTTGGAAACGACCTCTTATTCAAATTTTCAAAAATTATCAGTGAAATTAATGCAGAAATCCATCAATTATAGTAGCGTATATTATTCCTTTTCATAAAAACAATACCATGAAGGCACCACGATGCGCATACTAAACGCTTATTTTCATAAATTAAAAATTTGAATTCCACTTTCTAATCTGCATAGTCTTGGAAAAACCTTCCAAAAAAAGTAAAATTGATCCTTGAGCTTTATTTTTAAAGGTCATATTTTTTTTTTTTTAATTCGTAAGGCCAATCGCAAAGGCGTGTAAACTCCTATCGAAACTTTACTAGAAAAAATTCTTTTCATCGCTATTATAAGAGTTAAAAATCGCCGAAATAGACGATATACACGAAAATCCTAAAACTTTCACCGCCTCGGTCAATATTTATCCGATTGACAAAACTTTTCCTCATAAACTATTATACAATAGCACAAAGCTTTGCCTAAGTTTAACTTAGTTCGGACAACTTTTACTTTTTGAGTGGGTCACTTGAGAAATAATACCCCATATGGGGCAAAATTCGTCAAGTGTACCCGCCTAAAAACTTTTTGTCTTCGATTTCCTTGAAAGTCCGCGAAATTA
>JAAAKG020215968.1:0-22101 GCA_010014905.2 Druon quercuslanigerum
TAAGCTAGCGCAAACACTATTTTTAACAAAAAAGAATGGAGCCCTAAATTTCGGACTGCGGGCCCAAATTAGCCCTATATGAGCCCTAAATTATGAAAAAGGTTTTATCTCGATACCTCAATAGTGTTGTGCCAGCTTAACATACCTGAAAAAGTATACAATTTCATTTTTATTTAAGAATTCACCTTTTTGGCTAAACATTTAACTTTGCATTTCAAAAAATAACAATTTTGTTGAAAATTTAAGTATCTTTCTAAAAATTCGTCTTTTTGGCCTAAAAATTGGTCAGTTTCATTCAAATTAATTTCTTATATTGACCAAACATTTTTTTTCTTCAAAAGTTCAACTATATTCTTCAAAAATCTTTTCTTTTCTTTGAAAAATTATTTTATGGTTAAAACTATGTCGAATTTTGAACCAAGTATTATTTAGACTTTTTTTAATTATTATTAGATTTATTTACCCACCTAATTTATTTTACAATGCCCTTCTAATAAAAAACACTTCTGGTTTTAAATCGCCTAAAATAAAAATAGAAACATTAAAAATTTGGTAATTTAAATTTTAAAATAATAAAATATATCTTAGTATTAATCGAAACCGAAATATGATTTTAATATGCTTCATTTCATCAATACTGTGTATGCGCATGTGAAATTTTTTTATTTGAAGGGCGAAACAAATTTTTGTATTTTTGAACCAAAAAAGAATAAACTTTCAAAAAAATCACCTATTTTCAACAAAATGGTTTTGCAAACAAAGAAAATTAATTTTCTAGTAAGAAAGACGAATTCTTATTTTAATTATTTACCAGCAACTGAGAAATTTTTAACCAAGAACATTAATTTTTTACCAAAAAAGATGAATTTTTAACTAAAGAGTTACATTTTCAAAAAATATTTGAATTTTCTATTAGAAAATGTCAATTTTCAATCAAAAATAGAAGACTTAAATTTGCAGTCAAACAATTATTTCTCGTTATGTGTTTTTAAGTTTTTAAGAAGAAAATATTATTCTTGCAGTTGCTCCTCGCCGGGAAACCTTTCCTGTGCCGTGGATTAGATAACATGGTACACTCGGACGCCAAAATTACGAGCTCCTAATTTACTAGCGCTCCACAGATACGAGGATACCAGCTCCAAAGAAGCGAGCGGAATTTTTGCTCCTCTAGCCCTGCCCTATTTCAGGGATACTAACGGAACGCAACTTTTTCTACTGCGTATGTACCAAAAAGTGCCGGTCTATTTGAAATCAATTTTTAATTTTACAAAAGAAATTAAATTGAGTCTAAGACATAGCTAACTTCTTTAAAGTATATAATAATAATGTAATATTACAAGTTTACACTTTTTAATTTTAAATATACCCGCGCTTTTCGGTACATGCGCAGTTGAAAAAGTCGCGGTCTTGAAAGTCAGGCGCGCGCGAGTGCGCGCTGCCTTCAATTCAAGGTGCGCTTGCGTGTAGTAGGCCTGTGTGCGTTCTCACGTATTACCCCCGAAATCTAAGCTTCGCACGAATGGGAGCCCCTTTTAGGGTCATGTCTTTGAAGTTCCCGATTCCCGTACTAGTCTTTCTTTTGGAGTCCGAGTGTAATTCTTATCGAAGAGATAGCAAATGAGCGTTTTCTCCCTGAAAATCCTCAGGTCAGCCTATTCAAGATATCGGTTGGGATCCGCAATTCCGTCCGGATTCTTCCACTCTTTACTATTTTTGATCTCCAGGTGATGGCGTTAATAGTGAGACGGAGGGGTCCACGCTCTAATAGTGCCCTTGATTCCACTGTGAATTTTCGCTTCGAGGCACCAGTAACGCCTTTTAGAACCAGTCGATTCTTTACAGCCAAGAATTTACAGTGGACAATTCGCCCCGACTTCAACAGAACATTATCGCATAGGTTGTCCTGGGTCTCAGGATCGCTATATAGATGCACATAGGCATTTCTGATTTGAAGCCCCAGGTTTTCTGTATGTCTGACCTGCAGAGCCATAGAATGGCTACCATCTTTTTGCAATCGTTTTACAGGTATTCGTTCAGTAACAGCTCCTTATCTAGGACACAAGTATTAACTGTCATCTCCAGGGTGTTAAAGTTCTTTTAATTTTCTTGGGCATCTATGAGAGTGCAATACTTACCTCAATGGAGTACTAGTCCCAGTCTGTACTCGTTGGACTTCTGGTCCACTTTGGGCCCGCAGATAAGATGGATTTGAACAAGAACTCTATTTGTCCGTGATCTGAGAGAGAGGTTCATCTGAGAATTTCAACTTTCTAACTTTATCTCTAAAAGTACCGGCACTTCTTCCCCGACCGAGTTATCAAACGTCGAGGTATTCGTTACGTTGAGAATATCTAAATCAGTAGTAATTATACATTCCAATAGATCATGCCCTCTTCAGTTGGTGTCCCCACGAAGTATGGTAGGAGTTAGCAGCGCATCTCAACAGAAAAGGTTGACCCCTTCTTTTGCAGTATTCCACTAGTATAGGTACTTCCTGTGGTGGGTTGGTTTGACTACCATAAGGAATGTAGGCTGATCTCATGGCAAGTTTTAAAATTTACTTCAGGTCTGTAGCTATTCCCATCTGTATTCTATTAGCTCTTGAACATATTTGTCGCAGCAAAACAACGTTGATACTATTTTCCAGTATGCAGATCCTTGGTTTGGCCGCCTTGAGTTCTCTGTAACAAAAACCAGTCGGAAGCAGTCATTTAGATGTGCTCCAATACTTCTCTGTCCCGAAAGGCTTCCACCAACCCTGACCGGCAACCCTAAATTTGACCTGCAAAAGTGATAGAAGGGCCTCAGGGATCTGCACATCTCGGAGTTCTTTAGGACCTTCCGTTTTATTTTCTCCTTAAGACCGATTGTGAATGATCACTCACCAGGTCGATGTCTTTAGTGAGGAATAAAAGGATTGTGCATGCTTGTGGTAATGTTTGTGCATTTAAACCCCGATAATAAATTGATCACTTAATTTGTATCTCCAATTTTCTCTTCACTAGAAGCGCAGAACTCGCAAATGGAGATGATACTTCTTCCATCAATCCACTATCATTCAAGGCCTTTACAATATCCCTTATGTTTTCAAATCCCCAGTCGCTCTTTCTGTTTTCTTCACAAAGAAGGGTGTATATTCCAGTGTTGCTCTAAGTTCCAGATTTATGAAATCTGTACAACTCAATTCCTTACAATTTCTGTAAAAAGTGTTATTGAATAAATTCAGTGTCCTTTGGAGGACTTTTACACCTTACCTGCAAGTCTGCTCGTATACCTTGATTTCTTAAAACGTAATTTGTTTTATGTCCTTTACTGATCTTAACAAATTTAATGTAATAATTTTGAGGTAGAGTGATATGTATTTTAAAGTTAAGTTCGTATCCATCGACTCGCAATCTACATAAGGCATTTCTGTAAAGGTTCGGTCAATTAAGAGATAATCGGGTACTACCGGAAGGCTGAATCCATCCACTTCTACTCCGTCAAATTTTATTTGAGCAATTATTGTTTTATTGAATGTCAGTCAATAATTATTTGAATCTCAAATCTTCAATTCCGAAGAGCGCTGAAGATTCAGGTTACCACCATTGATAGCAGAAAATTCTTGTATCGTACAAGCTAAGCTTCCTAAATCTATAAAAGCATTCCAAGATTAATCATTTACAAATACGTTTCTAATACATTTCTTCACTGAAACATCATTAGATCCCAAGATCTGTATTACTTTTTTGCTATTCGATTTGAATTTGCAACGAGTATGTCCTATCACTTGGTAGAGTCCAGAACCTTCTTTTTTTTGTTTCAAGACAGTTCTTCGATATATATACACATGCTAAGCAATTATAGCATTTTTATTAGATTTTGTCATTTTGTAGAAGTGGTTTCCAATCTGCATTTGCTTGCTGTTCTCAACTGCAGTTTAGTCCTTTAAAATCTCTTGGATTAGTCTTGTCATTTTTTTGGTGTAAGCTTCGTTGATTTTGATCCATCGTCATAGTTGAGATTGCAATAAAGAAAGATTGAATTTATACAAAAACAAAAGAATTTTAAATATCCAAAAAGAATAATTTTCAAAAAATAAAGACTCTTTAGAAACAAAAGTTTATGTAAATTGTTGAACATTCAAACCAAAAGAATAATTTTTAAACAAAAATATTATTCATCAGCAAAAAATTAATTTTCCGAGAAGCTGATGTATTCTTACCCGAAACAAAAAATACCAAACCAAAAAATTATTTTTTCACTAAAAAACGAGAATTTTTACTAAACAAGATCAATAAAATAAGAAGATGTTACTTTTTTAGTTTTAAAAATAATTTCAAACAAGGACAAACATTTTTCGCTAAACAGTTCAATTTTCAACGAAAAACATAAGCTTTTAATCCAAAAAATAATTTTTTTAACAATGTAGTTGAACTTTACCCAGGCAGTTGAATCTTCAATAAAAAATGTTATTTTCAACTAAATAGTTCAACTTTCAAAATAGTTGAATACTCAAGTGAAGAGGAAGAATTTTTACCAAAAAATTGCATTATCATAGAAAAAATTAAATTTCCACAAAAACAGATGAATTTTTAAATCACTAATTTTTTTTTTAATAGTAAAATTTTCTGTTTAAAAAGATTTCAGTTGATTTTTTTTGTCAACGTATAAATTATTAAACAAGAAATAATTTTGTAGGAGAAGAAATTGAATTATAAATTCAAAAAGGTGGACTTTTTCAACCATGAAGGATTAATTTTTTTTAAGTTGAATTTTCCTCCATATAGCTGCATTTTCATCAAAGAAAGCAACAATTTGTACAAAAAAAGACAAATTTTTAATAAAAAAAGACAAATTTATTTTTAAAGTTAAACTTTTATACAGAAAATATTTCAGTTCATTTTTCAACATCAAGATATAGATTTTAAACAAGAAGTAAACCTTCAACGAAATAGTTCAATTTTACACCAGACAGTAAAATTTTTAACCAAAAAGTAAGATTTTTTAACAAAAAGTTGAATTTTCAATCAAATATTTTGATTTTATGTCCAGAAAGATGAAATTTCTTCTAAAACAGACGAATTTCTAACATCAAAATTTTTTTTAAATAGTTAAATTTCCATCCAAAGAAGATTCCAGTACACTTTCCAACACAAAAATTATAATCATTGTAAACAATTAATTAATTTTCTGCAAAATAGTTAAATTATCACCAAAAACAAGATTATAAAAAATTTTATCAAAAAAATACATTTTTGTGTAAGAAAAATGAAAGGTCTAATAAAACCGCTGAAATTTTTAATAAAAAGACAAACTTTCGCAAAAAGTAGTTTTCATCAAAAAAATATTTTGGTTGACTTATCGGCAAAAAGTAAAAACTTTTAACAGTAGGTTAATGTTCAATTTTTGGCGCGAAAGGGGGAATTTTTAACAAAACATCTTATTTTACCAGCAAAAAGCGTATCTTTTTCAGAAAATTGTTAAATTTGGAACGAAATAATAGATTTTAAATCTTAAAAGATAATCTGCAGAAGAAATTTTTGTCGAATTCGCAAAAATTACGTACATGTGTAAAGGATCCTCTGTCCCCTACCGTAGCAAATTTTAAAGCTACCCCAGAGTATTATATTTTAAATTCTAAAGATTTTATACGCCATTCTTTGGTTTTTTGGTAATTAAAGGAGTGAAATGATATCGATAAAATAAATGCAATATTTTAATTAATTTAATATTTATTGTTAGTAACAAAAACATTAAAAGCATTGAACAAAATTCTAAATTACACATAGATTGCTAATCAATATTATAAAGATTAAAATTACCTCAGTAAATTTAGCGTTAAAAAGAGTGGCCAACCAGTGCGTCGCTTCTCATACTTTCCTCATTAAAAATATCATTTATTATCTAAATGCGGATTTAAATGTATATAACAAATATAAAAATATTTTCCCATACGAAAATATGGCATTTTTCCCATACCATTGAATATCCCATACAAGAATCGAAATTTTTTATTGTACACTTGTAAATTTCCCATACATGTCCAGAATCCAAAACACTGGTATAGGAAAAATTCCAGTCATGTATGGAACTTTGATGCGCGGCTGCAGAATGCGCAGCTGAGTGAATGGCGCATGCGCCTAAACCATTGCGAATGGCGGTGAAACAGCCAAATAGAATACAATCATGGCGTCAAGCCATTTAGAGTAATTAAGAATTTTTCACAAAAAGTAGAAAGGAGCCACAGGAAGAGTAAATTTTAGATAAGCGTCTGATTCATAATAATTTTAGTACACACTTGTGAAAATTTTTGCAGTTGTAGCAGTGGGAAAGTTAAAAATGGGGAAAATGGTTTGGGTATGGGAAAATAGCAGTGTATGGAAAATTTACTTTAGATTTTTCTTACAATATACAATATAATACAAGTGAATTGAGAAACATAATAATAATAATAATTTTCGATGCAGGTTAAATTTAATGCCACGTTTTAACGCACTGCTTCCGTTGTATCATCCGGGAAAAATATTGCTATAAAATGACAGTCTTTTGAATCTCGTTTGAAGGCGAGATGGTACTCGTTTGTTGTTATACTTTAAAACATAAACATAAGGAAGAAAGAATATCGCATTTTTCCTTTCCAGAAGTTTTTGACAAGGTTTGTTAAAATAGCGGCTGCTTGATCTACCGTCGTATATTGGATGAGCTATATCTAGCTTATCGACCCATCCGATGATGCATCGTTTTATTATTAGCAGATTCATAGGAAGTGTAGCATTCTCATTGGGATACCTATAAATATTCTCCATTTCTTCTGCTGTAGCCTTCTCCATGCCTACAAAATCCCAGTTAAAGCAAACTGAAACATCATGAAAAAGTGTATAATGTAGATAATTCTTGCATTTATTTATTATGGAAGGGGGCATTAGTCTCGAAAAAAATCCTCTACTCTAAAATGAGTGCACATTTTATATTACTAATTAAATAAGCTCATTGACATCAGACTGGTGAAATCGTTATTGTATAATATTAACTAATGTAATCAGTAAAAATTTTGCTTATTCAATATGTTTATAGAATTTCAACTGACATATCAGTTATTTCATAATATTAACTAATGCAAATGGTTAAAAATCCCCAATGGAACATAACAGTTGTAGCAGCGGGAAAAATGTTTTTATCGTTAAAAACTTTGGTTGGTTTTGAAACCTAATAAAATGTACAGAAAAAATTGTAGAGGTAAGTTAACTTAATAAAAGAATTTTTTAAAATCCCGCAATGAATATCGTTTGAGTAGAGCGGCAGCCAAACTTGGTGACCAATTCTCATACTAAATATACCGCCGACCAGTCCTATCAAGCTACTTTCAACCAGTCCTGTCAAGTTACTGTTAGCGTGCTGATTTTTAATAGTATCGAAATTTGTATGAATTATTTATAATAAATGCCAGATATAAATTAAGAAAACTGTTTCTTCTGAAGTTAGAAATTACATCGTTTTTGCAATAAAATCACATTATTTTTTCATCTGTTATATAAAAATTAGATTTTAATAATAAGAAATTACTTTTGATGCATTTCCTAATCGTTATTAATCATAAATGTTAAATTTGAACATTTATATAATTTAAAATTCGCGCGCCAGCAGTAACCAATCGGGTTGTCGGCGCGACGCAAGCGCAGTTCAAAAAGTACCCAGAACTGAGGGCACTGCTGCTACGCACCGTCAAAGTCCATTTGGGAAGTCAAACTTCAAGTTGCTGGTATTTTTTCAGTTTGTGTTGGAATAAAATTAACTGAAATATGTATGACCACTGATTAAATATGGTGGTTTAATTTGTAAAAGTCGATTGAATTGATTGATTGAAATCGATTAATATAAGTTAACCTCACTTTTTTATAAACACTTAAAACCATTTTCAAAAATTAAATACTGAAGAGTTGTGTGCACAATTGACAGGAATTTTCGATGACGAAATTGTTCATAAAGTAAAAGGTAATTTATTTTCTAAATTTGTTCTATTTTTAAAGAAATAAATATTTTTAATTGTTTGCAAGTTAGAGGATAAGGATGAGAAATTTTGCATTACAAGACTTTAAAATAAAACAGTAAAACTGTTTTATTTTAAAGTCTTGTAATTTTTACATAATTAAATTTTTAATATTTACAATCAAATACTTAAAAATTTTTAAAATGTATAAATAATAATTCTTAAATTTAATGATTTTGAAGAACCGGACTTCAGTTTTCTACTCTTTTTTATTCATAATCTGTTTCCCATAGGCTTACATGACTTCCATTCCTCACAATATTTCCGCTTACATATTAAACAAACAAACAAATCTCAACCTTAATATTTACAAGTATTTACAAGAATGTACATAAAGTCTTATATCTAATTCCTTATCTCTATTTCCTGTGATAATATTACATATCCATTACTTGCAATCTTTCCGCTTCTAATCTAGGCGACGTCCGTTTCCTTATTCTTTCAATATTTTTGTCCTCCAATTTATCATTTTTTTACATGCATTCTTTCAATAATTATCACCTCCTTCCCCCCTAGTACCCTGCAACTCCTTCACCCATTCTTATCCTCTTCTACATCGTTCCTTCTACATTTTCTGTTCTCTTCCTTTTCCCCATACATCCCCTCTCTTACCTCGTTTCCCAATCATAATCGAGCTATTCTGGTCCACCTCTCTCCCCATCCATTTTCTAAAGGTAAACCTTCCTTTTTTATCATCTTATACTATTTATTGTATTTTGATTCTTCAAGCATCCCCCATCTTTCTAATAATTGTATTTTCCTGTCCTTTTTTCAATTCTTTATAGTTTACTCCAGTCCCGTCTTCTTTGTCTGTAGCATTCAAGAACTCCCTCCTTTCTTCTTCCCATCTTGTTAATTTTATCACCCTCCCTCTCCTCTCTTCTACCTCTATCAAACACTTTGTCGCTTACTCCCCTCCCTTTCCCACCCTCAGCTTCGTCTCAAATTTCCATTCCCTTTTTCCCGCTCTAATACTTAATTTATCCTTTGCGCTTCTTCTCTCACCGTATATCCTGGCGTGATCGAATCCAACCCTAATGTCTACCTTATATATCTTTCCTGTGAACTCTCAATATCTTCCTTTCTTTTCCATCTCCATATCTCTGTCCCATAAAACTTTATACCGGCCACACTAGCATATCAAATAATCACATTGTGAAAGTGTAGGGTATTGGGAATTGCGGATGCTGAGTTTTTCCGATAATTGTGGAGAAATTTGTGGTGAGTGAATTGTGGAAGTGTATAGAAGGGTTTGGATGTAACAGATTGTTTGAGGGATTGTGAAGTTGATTAGGGGGTGAAGATATTTTTGAGGTTGAGACAGACTTGTGTGAAAGTTGAGGTAAGGTTTGTTTGAGATTTGTGACATGGTGGCAGGACTGGGTTGATCGGATTAGTAGTAGCAGGGTTGGGTACAGACGGAGAAGTACAAGACTGGTTCGAGAACGCGATGAAAGATAGAGTTAGGAAAGCATAGAAGGAGGGAATGTTTCAAATCGCAGAATCGATTAAGGCTTTTATGAAAAGGAAGAGAGCAGATAGGGGATGCAGCAAAGAGAAGGACGATTTAGGTTCTAACTTAAAAAATCCAAATCTGTTTAGATCAACGCCTGAAAAGCAGAGTTTTGCAGAGAAGGTTAAGAAGAGTAAGGGGCTAAAGGAAACGGAGCTGAAACCGAAGATCAGAGAAAAGAGGAAAGACTGAAAGAAATTCGCGAAGTCATGATAGAAGTAATGGGGATTTATGAATAAAAGCTAGAAAAAAAAGGGAGGAATTAAGTAAAACGATTAGGTAGAACATTAGGTAGAAGAGATGCAAGGTAGAATAAGAAAGATAGAAAGCTCGAACCGGGATCTTAGTGGGGGCAAAAGTGGGAATACGGAGAAGGAAAGACTACGAAAAATAGAACAAAGAATAGGAAATAAAGAGAAAGAAGAAAGAAAAAGAAACATAGTGATAAAGTGAATAAGATTAGAGGGAAGGGAGATGCAGAAAGGAGTGGAAGAACAACTAAAAAGGATTGCTGCTGATATTATACTGGTGAAATTAAAGAAATGGGAACATAAGAGGAAAGCGGTGACAAAGAAGAGGGTGTTATATGGATGCTCAGAGGGAATAGAGGATGATTTGGCATGGGTAAAAAGGAGGATGCAATATAAGTTAAAGAAAATAGCGGAAAAGGAAAGAAGAACATGGGTTAAATATGGGAGAATACAGATACACGGAGTATGATAGAATTGGACTGAAGAAAGGGAAGAGTTATTAAGAAATAAGATGCAGGGAAACTACGAGAGGACGTAACGGGAGACAGGAAAAAAAGAAATAATAAGAGGCAAAAAGAGACAAAAAACGTATGTAGGGAAGAATAAAGGATATTTTACTGGAATATAGCAGGGTTGGAGAGAAAGGATAGGGAATTTTTGAGAAATTTGACACAATAGGATGTTGTAACAACGATGGAGACGTGGCTAGATGAAAATAGATGGAAAAAATAAGGGGAAGATTACCAAGAGGTTACAAATGGCAACTTCAAAATGCAAAGAGCAGGAATAAAAATTGCAGAGCAATGACAGTAATGGTGATGGGAGTGAAAAATGAATGTATAACAGGGAAAGATAAGAAAGAGAGAAAATAACAAAAACGAGGATTAATAGTAGAAGAGGTAAAGATGGGAGGAGAGAAGCAGAAGATAGTGGTGCTTTATGTGAACGGAGATTTGATAGAGAAATGAGAGGGGTTAAAAGAAATGATAGAAAAAAAAGAGATTATAGTTATAAAAGGTGGTGATTTTATTCCGAGAACAGGAGATACAGGAAGAAGGGAATGGGGAGAAAAAGGAGAAAGAAAATCAAAATACAAGGTACTGAATGGGCAGGGAA
Organism: Druon quercuslanigerum; assembly: GCA_010014905.2. Lineage (NCBI taxonomy): Eukaryota > Metazoa > Arthropoda > Insecta > Hymenoptera > Cynipidae > Druon > Druon quercuslanigerum. Next base: position 10,910 of record JAAAKG020215968.1, read on the forward strand.
AAAAGTTTTTAAAGAGCTTGAAAGAGTTGGCATGGTTTATCTTAAACCAAAATATAGAGGGAGATGAGGAAGAAGAATATGCACGGTCATGAGGAGAAAGGGGAACGGTAATTGATTATGGCATAGCGGATGATGAGGTATGAGAGAAAGTCAAGAAATTAGAGGTAGGTGAATATATTGATTCGGATCACTTTCCCTTAATAGTGGCATTTGAGTGAGAAAAAAGCAATAGTAATATGCATGAAAAGGGGGCAAAGGTAAAGAGTGTAGGAAAAGGGGATTGGTCAAGTCAAGGAAAAGTGCAGTTTAGAGAAAAGGTAAGAAATATCCAAATGGGAGAGGGAAATGTGGACAATGAGATGGAGACAATGAAAGGAGATATAAATAGAAGATTAGAGTGCACAGACAAAAATGAAGTTAGTAAAGTGGTGGATAGATGTGTATCGGATGAGGATTGTAAAGAGAAAAAGAAGGAGGTCAGAAAAAAAGTAATAGGGAAGAAGATAGGAGAAAAAAGAAAGAGTATTCTGAGTTGTGTGAGAAAAAGAAAGAGGAAGAGAATAAAAGGTTGGAGAAAGAAGCATAGAAGGCTAGGAATAAAGATGAGGTATGGAAGGTAGTAAATAGAGAAAGAAGAAGAAGGAAAAGAGTAAACCAAGATATTGAAATGGTAAAATGGAAAAAATATTTCTTTAAATTTCTAGGAGGAGTAGAGAGAAAAGTTAGGAAGGAAGGAAAATATGGTAGAGAAAAAGGTATCGAAGAGTACATAACAAGGGTAAAAATAGTCAAGGTGTTAGAAATAATAAAGGATGGAAAGGCACCTGGTATAGATGAGATTCCAAATGAAGTATGGAAATGTGGAGGGACAGAACTACAGAAATGGGCATGGATAATGTGTAACCGAGTATGGAGAGGAGAGGGGTGGTCAGAGTTATGGAAAGTAGTGATGCATAATTTTAAAAATTAAAAACTTCAGTTTTTAATATCTATCGATTAAAATTCTTAAATTCGTACGATCATTAAAATTAAAAGTCAAGTTTTAAATTCTAACTTCTAAATTGAAGAAGTTTGGAATGTACATTTTCCAAATTCCCTAATTTTTCATTGTAAATTTGAAAAATTTAAATTCGTCAATCACAAAAATGTACAATTCCAATTTCAATAAATCTTAATAGTTTATATTGAAAATTTGGATTGGGAAGATTTTGATCAATTTGGAAATCGAAAATTGAGTTTTCAATAATAGATATTCCAAATTGAAGAAATTTCGAATGTGCATCTTTAAAATTACCGGAATTTTAAATTGAATTTTCATCAAAATATCTCACCAAAAAACTCTTCAATTCTAAAAATTAACCATTTAAAGTTCTGCATTTTGAAAAATTTCAATGGAAAAATCTTCAATTTCGAAAATATAGAATCACAAACTATTCAGTTTTGAAGACTTACTCATGAAAGGCATATAATATGGAAAAAAGTCAATAGTTTAAAATTTCTAAGATTTAAAATTGTAAACTCTTTAATTTTAACGAGGTAAAAAATAATAAAACTTTTTAAGTTTAAATGATTTTGATAATTTTGGAAACCAAATGTCAAGTTTGCAATTGTAAATTTTTAATATTGAAGAAATTTTAAATAAAAATCATCAAAATGACAGAAAAATTAATTGTAAAAGTGAGAATGTGCATAATTTCTAATTGTCAATGTTCAAAATTTCTTCAATTAAAATTTTTTTTTTTAATTTTCTGTAATTTTGATAGTTTTTGTGATAAAAAATCAAGAGTTTTTCTTGCTAAATCTCTTAAATTAAAGAAATTGTCAAATGTAAATTATCAGAATTTCAGATTTTTTTTTAAACTTACCATCTGCATAATTTAGTATTGTCATTTTTTGAAATTATATACATTTCAATTTTAAACCTATACAATTCAATATTCTACAAACTTTAAGATTCACAATTGAAAATTATTAAATTTTTAAAATATGAAATTGCCAATGAAAAATTGTCGAGATTTTTATTTTAGAGATATTTAATGTTATGTTTTTTAATATTTCAATTTTGAAGATTTTTCATTAAAAATTCTTATTTTTCAAGGATTTGCAATTTAAAATCTTTAATATTGAATGTGTATTATAGAAAATAAAACTTTGAAGTATTTTCTCGAAGTTGTTCAATTTAAAAAAATTAAAATTTATCAATTCGAACAATTTCAGCAATATTCTTACATAGTTGATAAATTTAATGATTTTTTGAACAAATTAAATTAACAAACTCACATATAAGGCATTTGTCAAAAGACAAATTGGTTTTTTATGACCACTTTCTTAATTAGGAATTTAATGGTGATTTCAGAAAAAATTCATAATTTATTGATCAATTTTATATTTTTTTTAAACAATTTTAACAAACAAAAGCATTATTCAGGCATCGGTGGACGGAAAAATTAGTTTTTTTTTTAGTTTAGTTTTTTAAATTGGGACCTTAATCATAATTTCATTAAGAATCATAATTAGTTGTTGAAATCTGTGATGTTTTTTACAAATTTAATCAATATATGTATTATTTATGCATTTTTTCACAAAAAACTTTTTTTTAACCTCAGTCCCCTCAGGTTAAGTTTATTATTACTTTCATTTTGTTTTTAATAAGGCTGCACTTTCAGGATACTGCATTTTTTTATTTAATTTAATTTTTAATTTTTAATCTTTTGTTAAATTCATAAAATTTATTAACTAATTATAAATTTTTCTGTATTTATTATGTAAATACAAATTAAAAATTATCAAATAAAAACAAATAAAAATTCCGTTAATAGATGCCCCTATAATGTAGTTTTTGATTAATATTGTTAAAAAAGTAATAAAATTGACCAATAAAAAATAAAGTCTTGTTTTACAAATGCCTTATATATGTATTTGTTTATAGAATAGTTAAAAAAATCAAAAGAGTAATTATGAAATTAAAAAGTTTTCTAGAAATAGCATAAAGTTCCTAATTTTAAAAAATTGTATCGAAAACAACTAAGTTTTTTGTCAAAAAATGGTTCATTAATGCATTTGTTGATTGAAATTGTTTAAAATATTTATTAAATTGATCAATAAACTATGAATTCTTTCTGAAATTATCATGACGTTCCAAATTTTTTGCAGTATAATTAAAAAAACGTAACGTTATATTTGTTTATTTATTAAAAAATTAAAAGTCTAAATTAAAAATCAGACTTGACAACTCTTTTCGAAATCTTATTAGCTTTTTTTTTGTCAAGTCTGTCAATATTTGTGGGCTTTACGTTATTTTGAACAAAAAGTCATTTTTTACCACTTTGCATCGTGACTATTACTAATTTTAAATTGCTGTTTCAGCATTATGTTCACATTCATAATAAAATTAACATTCAATAAAACCATTTACCTATCAACAATGTACCTGTTCTCGAAAAATCTTTTATACTCGCTTTTTATGTTTGTAAAAACTCTTTGTAATTTTTTTTTCACGTATGCTATGCCTGATACCGGAAGTACATAAAGGTTCTATAAATTTTTTTTATTTATTTGTATTTTTATTAACTTTATTGATTTAGTTATTTGTATTAAAGAACATCTAAAATCAGTGCTTTTTCATTATCAAAAAATTGCTAATTTATTGTTTTTTATTTTGTTAGTTTCTGGTGAAAGTACATTAAAACCAGGGTATATTTTCCCTGCTTTTTATATGATATAATTATATATTTTCTGGCACTTACCAACAATGTTAAGCAGAAAATTTAAAATCGCAAACCGTAGAGTTGCTGTAAGAATTTTCATTTTTGCTTTCGGATAATTTCGAGAGTATGACTGACATATCCATACATAAATCGTTGACTGCGATTGCTAAGCTTTATCAGAAAAATTTTCAACATTATTAAAATTTACCTAACTTTGAAGATAGACACACAAAAAAAAAATTGAAGCAAACAGCACGTCCTATTTTGCATGTAGAACGTTCTATAATTATTTGCTGTCTGCTGATAAGATGAATACCATAGTCTTTCCGTGCTGTCGATAAACATAAAAAAGAAGAAATATTTATAAGAATTTATCATCCTTCATTTGAATAAATTTTCTTTTGAAGTAGGAAATTCTGTTTCTAATAATCAATAATTTATTTCACGCTGAACACATGTATAATAGCGACGTTTAAACCAATAATGTCCTCAAAAAAATTCCAAGCGTCTAAATGGTATTATGGTATCACTATATCATACTATTATTTACAAATATTATTTTTTAACATGTCATTGTTTTTTTTGTTAAATTCATTTCAGATGTCGACACTTCCTTTAATTTAGCTTTAAAATGCAATACGAATTCAAAACAAAAACAAGGACAACTGAGAAATGTCAATAAAAATGTGAAATTATTCATAATTGGCCCCTTTAAAAAAATCAACATTTTAAAAAGAAAAATTTATTTCGAAGGACTCAATTACAGTTATTTAAATCCACAAGCTGAAGGGTGTTCCATGACTAGGGTTAATTTAGTCAAGTAAATTTATATAATAATTGATTTCTCCTGTTTTTGCTCTTTATTAATGTACTTTATGGAAAATCCAACCACCTATAAGAATTAGCAACCTTCTTGAATGAAGGAGAAACTTCAATAAGCATTTTAGAAGCCTTTTGTCAATTAGAGTTAATCCTCTCCCGGATGTCATCCTTTTCCCATCCTTTTAGTCCTACCTCAAAATCTACTGGATATTTTTCTAAATTCTGTTGGGATTACTGCTAATGATTAATGATGCCCCCTTCAATTTTTCTACCTGGGCGTGAAATTCAAAAACTCATATTTTTAAAGAAATTTTTTTGTCGATACCCGGCAAAGCTAGTAGGACCATGGACCTTAAATTAACAGGACGAAGCACAAACCTGCGGGGTCTGGCAACCCGTAAGTAAGATATGACGCACACGGTACATGCTCTCCCTACTTCTTCTGGGGGCCACCGAGTGATTGGTCAGTTGAGTCAATGACAGATTTTAGTTTCTACTGTTGAATGTGTAGCTTCGTTTGGCTACTAGCCAATCCGAGTGGTCTCTGGCTTCCCCTTATAGAGTCGGGATAATTTCACCCTTCCTGTTGCATCAAGTCAACCCGCTCGCCTAAGATCGGACTTTGGGCTTTGTCCCGTTAATTTATAGGTCCATGAATGGGACCTCTTTAGATCAGGTCCCGATTATCACAGACAACTTTCATGATAGAATGAATGGATTCGATTGTGTGCGCACTGCTCACTGACGTGTATTAAGCTTTCGACGTCCCATCACTTCTTCCCGTCAATTTCACTGCGCACTCGCTTCCAACTTCCTATTTTCACTGGGTGAAGTAGTCACCCATCAAGTGACCCCCACTCATCACCTTAGTAATCTCTGAACACTTCAACCGGGTGAAGCCGGACCTAGCGCCATTAAACGGCTACGAGAGCCAGCTTGGTTGTTGTAACAATCCAAAGAGGATATCTGGGACAATAATTCAGCGTCACATGGATGAAATTCATGGTTTGTGATCATCAAATTCAGAAGGAAACATTTTGTTTGGGATGCAGCATACATTTCGAATACCTCTTGTCACATCCCCGGCCCTGCTTCCGCAACAAACAAACTCCCAAACAACGCCAATCAGAGGACTGATTACTGACGAATCAGGAATCATCTCGTCGTAATGGAAACAAACAACGTTGGAGCATGAATCACTTCTTGTCGCGCAGCTTGTAAGGAATCACCTAGAATCCTTTCTTCCGTCGATTTATTATTTTATTATTGCAAAAAAGTAATTACGTTGATTATCTTCGAGGATTTATACTACATCGCACTGTGCGTTCGCGTTATCCAGTCTGTTCTGTTGCGAGATAAAATCAAATTCACAGAGCACGAACCCAGTTTCCTGCTCGGCAGGAAGTAGCAGCCCCAGCAAATTGGCCATCGCGAAGATGGATACGGCAGAATTAAATAGCGAATACTACGTCATCACTACAATTAGCAAAAAGAGAAATCTTTCTAAGCAATCTGATAATGCTTCGGACAGCGTTCACAGTGGCCCATTCTCGGTCACCTAAATAAGAGGAAAAGCTGCCCCTAAAAATTGAAATCCAACTATAGGACCGGAAAAATAACGCTAAATAATGTCATTGTAGTGGAGGGAAATCAACCCTATACAGTCGCTAATATATTATTACAAGAGCCTACGTAGCATAAACTAATAGTTTACAGTCTTGACTCTCACATCTATTCTGTTGGAGTATCTTACATCGAAAATTATCACAAAATAATTTCTAATTTAAACAGCAAGGCTTTCAATACTACCTACACAAAAGCATTGACGTGCCCCCTATTCGACTCAGTTGTATTCGAACTCAATGAGAAAGGATTCAAAATTACGTCGGTTGCTCGTATGAGAAACAGAAAATATAAGAAAGCCTTACCGATGTTTCTGGTAACGGTTCCAAACACGCCCTAAGCGAAGGAGCTACTTAAGTTACAGTCCATTGCGTACATTAAATTCAAAGTCGAGCCAAATGTCAAACCCAAGGACAAATAAAAATTTACGGGAATCCATATACTATAGTCTCGCTCCATCAGACCCCTTCTCACGAATTTCTACAAAATAGCCACAGAAAAATATTCAAACTTGCACCCACGGTAATTGCTGCAGGTGACCTTAGCCTGAAATAGCAGAACAACTAACAAAATTGGAAAACAATTATTTGAATTTATAAAACATAAGAATCTTTTGGTCTCAACGCCATACTCGCATACTGCTTTCCCACACAACACGAAACACAAATCTGACCTTATTGACTTTGCAATTTCCAAAACTAACTTTAACAATCATGACACTATAACCATTGGCGAATTAGACTCAGATCATCGTCCAGTCCTTCTAAGCCTTTTCACTAATTGCGAAAAAGCCCCTGTCATGCCTCGCTGTAATTTTTCAAAACCAAAATTGCAAGTATTCAACTGAACCGCAGAAACACATGTTAACTTTGTACCTTCAATAACAAACACTTGCCAGATTGTCGAAGCCATAACCAATCTCACCTCTAGCGGAAAAACTACCATTTACAGTTTAGTTCCTCCGACTACCTTTACCAATACTATCCATCTCTCAACCGCCAGAATAAAGACCTTGTACACACTCGCAATAAGCTCTGCTGAACACATCCGAAAACTAAAAGCTGTATCCTCAAAAACATCATTAAACACCTTCGGAAAACTATAACTAGTAAATTTCAAGAGCACAGATGCAAATGTGGGACAAAGAAGTCGTTAAACTTCAAATTAAAGATAACTCTGTTTATCGGATGACTAAAGTCCTAAAGAAGTCGCAATCTAATATTCGCCATCTCAAAAATCCAGATCAAACGTTTGCGCTCTCTCCGACCGATAAAGCAAATTTCCTAGCAGCAAATTATGAAAGTTACGTCGCTCCACGTAACGACCCGTCCGACCCTCAGCAAATTGCGGAATGTAAACAAATTGTCTCCCCTTTTTTTAGAATCCCAGGTACCGATAAATTTAAGATAATATCCCGTGAGCAATTGACAAAACAAATTAAAACTGCTAAAAATAACAAAGCTTTCGGCCCTAATTCAATTTGTAACGTAGTCCTCAGGAAACTTCCGATTTTGTGTCTCAACCTTCTCGCTAACACCTTCAATGCCTGTCTTTAACTGAGCTACTTTCCTAATTCATGGGAAATAGCTCACATATTAGTTTTCTACAGAACCTAGTAGCTTTCTTAACACAATGAGCAAAATCTTTGAAAAATAATACTCGCGTGAACTATCAGCTCGAGGAAAACAGCATCCTTAAACCACAATAATACGGTTTTAGAAAAGGTCACTGTACACAGCACATGATGCTCAAACTCACCGAAGCCATTAGCTTAAATTTCAGTCAAAGAAAATACAGTCGAGCTCTTTTCCTCGATGTAGAAAAAGCTTTTGATAATAATTAATAAATTACAATTTCTCAAGAGGATTCATACACTTAATAAACTTTTATCTTTTTAACAGAAAATTCTCAGTCAGAATAGGCCAGACACTTTTAAAAGAGAAGTCCATCAGAGAGGGTGTGTCCCAAGGCAACATCCGACCAATCATAACCTACGTCTGTAAACTATGGGATAGTGCGTCAAAAAGTAACATCAATCACATCCAGTATATACAAAATAAATTTCTCAGACGCTTCACAAAAGCCCCTAGACATACCAAGAACGCTGTCCTTCAATTACCTTATATTTCAGAGTATATCAAGGAAACCGCCACTAAATTCTATGAATCAGCAACGTTATCACCTTTTAAAGATAGCTCCTCTCTCGGGAAACATGATTTTGATCACCTTCGCAAGCACGCGATGCCAAAAGACTTTCTCATGAATTTGTCTAACAACTCTTCTTTTTTACTTTTCTTTCATAAAATACATTATCAGATTTTGTGATTTTTTCCCATGTACGGGTGTTTTTTCACATATAATAAACGTCAATGCCCGAACGCGTAACGCAAAACAACTTCTTCCAGTCCGATCATTCTTCGGGGAGATCATTAACCGCAAATCATCTTCACCTTTTTTTACGGCGAATTAATTTGCGAGGAGCCCGTTGCTTGCCAATCGCTATACCTTTTTTAATGTCCGAAATGTTAATTTACATTTTCGGACTTGAGAAAATAAATAAATTTTTGCTCTTTAGGAATTATCGAGGAAATTTGAATATTCTCCACGATTATTGTAAAATCTCAATTTAAAAAAAACGTTTCCAAGAACCAGTAAAACCACTAAGACGTAATATAAATTTTAATATTAAATCCATTTGTGGCTAAATTATGTTAATAAGAGCTATTTTCAATGAAAATATTTAATTCTTTTATAAAAACTTATGGAAATTATTTACTTTTCTTAAAAGCCAAAAAATCGCAGCGGGCATGAATCTTCGTTTTAACCTAGGTTTTTTGTTGCTTTAAACCTAATTTTCTATTTTTATAATTTTAAATCTTCCTTAAGAACAATTATTCACTCTTAAAATTTTCCAACAAATATTTTTTAATTTGAAATGATTCATCAGTTTAAATCTTTAAATAAAAGTCGTGAAATTTTTAAATATTACATTAAAAACTAATAATTATATAATTATACATAATATATAATTAAAAAATTAAAAAATAAATAATTAAAAAGTAATATAATTATATATAATTATTTTAATTCAAAACTAAAGTATTGTGAAATTAAATTTTAAATTTAAAACCTCCAAGAACAAATCTAAAAATTAAATTCAGAAAAAACTTTATTTTCAAGACCTCAGATTAAGTTTTTTAGAATCACGCATTCAAAGCCATAAGTTTGAATTAAAATTATAGAAATTTTAAGGATTATAAATGTATTTTTAATAAGTATCGTATCGCGTTTTATTCAATGACATTCAAAATGAGAAACATTGTGAACCTTTAAACTTTAATCATTCTAAACACTTTGAAAATTATATGCTATAATATTATAATAGTTAAATACATTTTTGACATTATTAATGACTAAGTTTGTTACGTAAAACTTTTTTTTTATTTTCAAAGATGCTATTTTAAAAAATTCCAAGAAAAAAAGGACTATAATTTATCAGCAAAAAAAATTTTGAGTGCACAAAAAGAATATTATTTGACGATAGATTGACAGCAGTTGAGTAAAATGAGGACGTTGTAAAATTGTAAACATATTTTATAATATTTAGCATCTTTATTTAATAAAAAATAGAAATTTTAATTTTATGTTGAATAAAACGTAAGATTTGTTGAGGAATGAAAAAACCAACATTTTTTGTATCTTCATTCATTCAATAAGTTATACATGTTTTTTCAATGCTTGATAAGAAATTTTTCTTGAATGATTATGCAAAATAAAAAATAAATAAGAAAAATAAAAATACCGAATTAAAAAATTCCCGAATATTAAAATTCGCGAACAATAAAATTTTCGGGAGTTTATAATATTGCCGAATTGAGAAATTTCCAAATAATAAAATTCCCGACAGAAAATTGCCGAATTATAAAATATTTGAATTGGAAAATTCTCGAATTTAAACAATTTACCATTTTTTATCAATTTGTTTTATTGATTACAAATACATTCATAAATATTTATTTTTCATATTATGTTGAAGGTTTAAAATTTCGAAAATTATTGCTTGAATTCAAAATCAGAATAATTTAAGATAAAATATTTCTAATTGAAATTTTTTTTTTAATGTGCACCTCGAAATATTTTGTTTATTAAAAATTATTTTTATTTTAAATTTAAGCAATAATTTTGCAAAATTTAAACATTTAAAATAAATTAACAATATAAATATTCATTATTGTATTTGTAATCAATAATAAGGATTTCTAAAAAAATTGTAAATTGTTGAAATTCGGGAATTTTACTATTCGAAAATTTTACAATTTGGCAATTTTCTGTCGGTAATTTTATTATTCGGGAGTTTTTCAAGGGTGGACTAAAAAATCCTATAAAATAAAATTTCCGACGCTGCAAAATTCCCGAATTTTAAAATTTCCGAATAATAAAATTGCCAAAAAATGAAATTTCCAAATTTTAAAATGACCGAATTTTTAAAAATTAAAATTTTTTGTAAATATGTTTTATTGATTACAAATACAATACTAAATTTAAGTGATTTTTATATTATATTTACCTTTTAAAATTTTGAAAATTATTATTTGAATTTAAAATAACAATAATTTTTGATAAAATATTTCTGAATGACGCATTTTTTGAATGTGCATAGTATTTAAAAAAACACAAAAAGCGTTCGGAAAAATCCAATTTTAAATTTACATATGTTTTTTGGAAAATTCCTATAAGATACTATCAAAATAGAGGTTGACTTTTTTGGGGTTCAAGGGGAAAATTTGGTCAAATTTAAGTTATTAGCTGCAAGCTAAATTCTCATTTTTCACACTTGAAAATTTTGTTTTTGTACAGCTTCTAAATTTTACCAAATTCGCCCCTCGAGCCCCCAAAAAAAATCACCCCATGTTTTCATCATACCTTGACATAAATTTAAAAAATATATATATTTATTTAAAATTCGATTTTTGCGAACGCTTTTTGTATTTTTTAAAATACTATGCACATTAAAAAAAATTCTTCACCCAGATATATTTT